>PVJX010031798.1:0-20945 GCA_004027295.1 Dolichotis patagonum
GAGATTTGATAAGAGTATATAAGACTTTATGGTAAGCATGAGGCCCCATCTCATAGCTTCGAAGTCTTTCAAAGTTTTAAATCATCAGTTGGAATGGTGTTATCCTGTTTTGTTTGACTATATCATACGTGATGATATGAACAGCTGTTTTGAAGAAAACAAAACAGTATGACAGCTATTGCTGATTTAATATTATCCTTCTTAGGATAATGCTTTTTTTTTGTTCTATTACCATTGGTTCTGTCTACCACATTGTGTCTCATTGGAATTTGAATATGTGTGATAATTCAAACAAATTTTTTTCTTTTTTATCAAAAATGAGATATTATAATACCCATTGATCATTTTCTGTTATTCGGTTCAGAAAGCCCTGGAATTCTTTCACTGTATGCATGGCTTTATACTATTGTGTTATGTTTGATATTATTGTATTTGAAACTATGCTCAACTATAGCAGAGTAAGAGATATAGTGTTAGATACTGTTGATGTCCAGTTGACTTAATGTAATGTACTGTGTTGCCTATGTTGTCCTGTTCTGATCTGCTCTGTACTGCCCCCTTTTGTTTTATTCTCTTTTAAATAAAAAAAAAAGAAAAGAAAATTAAATGAGCTAATATAACCAAAATACCTACCACCTGACATATAGCAAGTGGTGTACAAGGGTTAGCGCTTGTTGTCTTTTCTCATATTGAACAGAGAGATGAGCAATGGAAAATTGGTGCTGAAATGCTGTGTCAACAAATTTGTCATGGCTCTTCTACAGTTTCACCAATAGTTTTACTTTACTACTTTTGAAAATACAAACTCTAAAGTAGAGACAAGCTCAAGCTTTTAGTATCATTTACTAGCCAGCTATCACCCATGTTATAGAACCATGGAAATACTTGCGGTTATCTAGATAAATTTAAGTCCAGATGCCCGGAGGTGCCAGGTGGGTTTATGAAGATAAGTGTGTTGATGTAGCTGAGTCTTCTCATTTCTGGGGCTTGAAGCCTTCTCATTGGAAACGATGGGTGACTTACCCTATAGCCTGTTGTGGAAGTGAGCCTCATTCTGATAGGAAGGAGGTCAGTGCACGGGAGCACCACTCAACCCTGGAGTGAGGCTGGGTGTGATGAGCATGTGCCTGATAGATTTATACCCCTAGATAACCCTGGAGGCCACCCTGGAAGCCCTTGGCTTCCAGGCACACAGTCATGGAGATACCCCTAGAGGGAGCAGTACGGACAGAGCCATGGATTCCTCTTGAGATTGGTGACTGGGTGGTGTGTGTGTGTGTGTGTGTGTGTGTGCTTAATCCCAGTCTGGATTCCGAAGCTTTTTAAGGAGGTATAAAGAACTGCTGAAGAGCAAGAAGGACTGCAGGACCTAGAGAGGAAAGTTCGTTGAGAGGAAACAATAGCTGCTGTGTATTAAGCACTTATTAAGGGGTGGGCATGATTTAAGTGCGTTTATCTCATTTAATCTTCACAATTACCTGAAGAAAGGTCTTACTGCCTGCATTTAACAAAACAGAGGCCTAGAGGAATCCATCCAGGGTTACACAGCCTTTAGAAAGATCTGGTGTCTGATCCAAGGCTATCTGAACTCGAAGACTTCTTTTGCTTGAGTTCTCAACTCTTGTCCGTCCCTGCAACCCAGTGAAGGAGGACTGAGATTTTCTGCGAAAGAGCAACAATTAACAGAGCTGAGATGCTGGGGTGGTTTTCAAAAGTCAAGTAACTTTGAAATATTTCTCAGCCTTTCTATTTCTGGTGATTGAAATGGAACTCATGTTGTAAACTCTTGTTCTGATATTATGGTCATAGAATTTGAGTGAAAATTCTGTGGAATTTCATCTATCTAGAAGAGAGATCTCTCTTGGGGGGAAAGAGGTTAAAAAAAGAAAGTGAAAGAATTTGACTGTTCAATTTTTTTTTTTTATCACAGAGACTGGCAGCATGGACTGTGCCTACTATAGTAAATGCAACCTCGACCCCGAGACAGTTGAAGCTGTATCATACACACTCGCCTAGGAGCCACTGCTTATCGAGGAGGCATCTCCAGGTTGGAGATCTGAGGAGAAAGGCCTCCCCTTGTGGCTGGGAGAGTGGCCCTGGTTGAGAACATCAAGCCTGTCTCCTTGCATGGCCTTCCATGAAGCCTCTGGAAGTCCGTCAGGTGAGATAGGGGTTTTTGGCTCTATTTCTTGCAACTAACAATATCATATTACATAGGCTTGTAATCTCCCAATCAGATTTTCTTTGACATCATTTTCCTGAAGCCATTGGGCAGAGTTAATTAAGGTTACTGGTCACCTCTCTTCCTCTTCCTCTGCAGCCATAATAGCAGCATGCCTCAACAACCTGAAGTTCTAAGACTGCAAAGAACATGAATAGACCCTTTACAAAGCCAACGTGAGATTTGTTTTCTTACCAGATGAATGAAGATTTAGCCACTAATACCATTCATTACTGACAAAGATATGGGGAAATGGGCACTAATATGTAGACAGTGGGGACTGTAATAGCAACACCTTTTAAAGGGTAATTTAAAGGGTAAAATAAAAATTCTCATTTTTGTGGCTCATTTATTCTAGTTTTAGAAATTGATCTTGTTTCTCACATTTTAAAAATTTGCTCTTGATTTTAGTGGGAAACCTTTTAAGGTTTTACTACAAAACAACTTTTGCTAAAGCTTTCTTCTTTTGTTTAAGATATCCTCTCTTTAAGGAAATATTCTTCCATTCTTTGTTTTTATTAAAAAACAGGTTTGAATTTTATTGAGTATTTTTTTGTTTCTAGAGATGGTTACACATTTTTCTCCTTCAATGTATTAATTAACTTATTGGTAGAATAACTGATGACAAAACATTCTAGCTATTCTGGGATAAACTAAATTTGATATAGTATCTGATTTTTATTAATTGCTGTATTTGGTTTATTATTGTGCATCAATTTTTATATACACAATTAATATGTAATATTCCTTGTTTACATTATCCTTCTTCAGTTTTGCTCTCAAAAATGTAATGATCTCATTATGGGATGAAAACTTTTGTCCTTTTATGTTTTCTAAAAGAGTCACACGAGGTTGGAGAAGTTTTATTTCTTACATGTTTTGGTAGAATTTACTTGTAAAACTATTTGATTCCAGCTGGGCGTGGTGGAGCACTCCAGTAATCCTAGCACTTGGAAGGCTGAGGCAGGAGGGTTATGGCAAGTCTGAGAGCAGCCTGTGCTACAAAGTGAGCCCAAGGCCAGCCTGAAGTGCACAGCGAGATCCTGCCTCAAAACAAACAAAACAAAACAAAACAAAACAAATTATCTGATTCCAATGACATTATGTTTCTCTCTTGATAATTTTTTACTTGCTTGTATTGTTTTGCTCAATCTCTTAAATTTAAGATTTTTGCTTTAACACAAAGAAGTTTTGTTACAGTTTTCTGTGAATTGTCCATTTTATCTAAGTAGTAAGCTTTTTCTTTGTGTTCTTTGATTAATTGCTGTTGTATTTATAAAAAAAATGTGATCCACTTTCATTCTTAGAGAAAGAATCTTAGTATTGGAGGGCCACATATTGTAAGTGTATGTAAAAATTATAAGCCAAATTTAGGAAATATTGATTAAAACAGGGTCTATATTCCCATTTTGACAAACATACCTATATTATGACTGGGAAATCATATCTGAATTTAGAAATCTTAGAAATCTTGGGGTTCTATATAGTGCCAGGGAAGCACAGGGGATATGCCTTTGACTCACGGTTTCTTCTCTTGCCATCCCAACTCTGTCCCACACCATCAGAGGTATCACACTGTCTGTGAACTTCCCACCTGCACCTCACACGCACTCCTTCACTGCTTCTCAGGAAGAGAGTCTTGAGCACCCCAGTGAGGAATTCCAGGGCACTGCTGTGGCTCAGTGTAGGAGGGAGGTGGTGTAAACAAACTGTATTAAAAGTATGTTAAAATTGCCTGTGGACTAAGTGGCCATGAATAAAGAATGTTTAAATTATAATACAACCATACTATGGAATTTTATTAGTTTGTCTTAAAAAAATGAGCGCTATCTATCAAGACTTCCCTGGTAAAACTTTCATACTATATTAAGTATAAAATTAGGTTGATGACCATCATATATAGCATAATCTCATTTCTATAAAAAATGAGAAGCCTAGATGGGATGCATATGTATAATCAGGAAGATATCAGAGTAGGTAAAAGTTGAGAAAACTGCCCATCAGAATATAAGTATTAACTTTTCCTGGAAAATGCATTTTAAAAAATAATAGAAAAGACATTTTTAAATTTTTTTCAGTTAAAAAATATGGATGGGAAATTAGGAGAAATATTTATAAGTGATTAATTTCAGGGACATTTCATTTTTTTGCAATGAATATACATTGATAGTGTAATCATAAGAAAAGCCAAGATTTTATGCAGATATTCATTTACATATACTTTTACCTCGATCTATGTTCAATATGAATACATTATTTAAGTTAAAGATCCCAGAATGGATGGAGTGAAGATGTTTCTATTTACTAAAATACAATGGTATGCATTTGTATGATTACAAAGTATCTTTCCCGTATGCCTAAAGAAGCATGGCTTTTAAATTCAGATAAAAAAATATTTTAACTTGAATGCATTACAAAGATATTCTAGAAGGGGTCAGATGTGGAGGATCAGAACCCTGTACCACTGAGAACAAGACAGGTTCTTTGGAGCAAAATAATGCAGCAAAAAGGGAGAAGGAGATGCCTCAAGGTACTGAGTGAAAAATACACACCAATAAAAGGTGTATTCTCTTATATAAACACATGGGAAAATGGAAACCCCATATTCTTTCCTTTTTGGTTTACAATATTTAATTTATCCCAAAATTTTAAAAGCATTCTTTGAGCCCATACTTTAGTCTAGGCTGGTAGCTACTTACTTCCTCATAAAGACAAACACAGAGCCCTGCCCACAGCCTAGAAAGATCACTAGAAATGAGTGGGGGCAACACAGTCTTGTGAGCATCCTGACGTACCTGTGTCAGGACTCTAAAGAAGCATTTGTGGTGAGCAGGGTAGGACTTGTAGGATGGGACTGCGAGCAGTGCTTTGGAGGGCCCCGTTCACCTCGACTTCCCTGCCACCAGCGCCACGGGGCTGATGCTTTCTAAACCTGAATACCTGCATGGCTTGGACGCAGGTTGGAAAAGGAGGGAGATAATTTTGGACTGTGTCTTGAAGCACGCACAGAAAAACAATCAGATGAAAGAATGGAGGGAGGTGAAGAGCATTCCAGGTGAGAAGCACGGCAAGCACAGTGTCTGTAGGTGGAGGAAGTCACAAGTCATATCATCCTTCTGTTTAGATTCTGACCTTATGGTGAAAAGAAGATATTAAAGGACATTTATTGTAAAAGGAACAGGAATTGGGTTTGCCTTTTAAGAGGACAAGTTGTATAATTTCTGAGAAATAAACTATTTATGTTATTACCTAGCCAAAGAAGAAATTAAGAGAATCTTAGTGAGCAATGGAAATGTGAGGGAGTGAAGGAGATGAGAAGAACCAACTGGATTTATATTCATCATAGTTAGACTTTGGCCAGTGTGACTTCGAACCTAGAGTAGATCTTCACATTTACACTTTATGGCATACAACACTTTTACTTCATTAAATTGATAATAATCTGTATCCAAAATGTAATTATATGATAATTTACTTAGCCTCAGTCCTGTTTCTAATCTGTAAACCTTGTAAGTACAGGGATGTTCTGTTCAGTTCTAGAAAGCTCCCAGAATGCCTCACGTGTTCCCAGGGAGGATTCTGGGAAGGTGGTTCGCTCTTGTGGGTCCTGTGACAGACTTGGATTTAGGAGGTGGGGCCTAGCTGGGGGCAGGTCCTTGGCAGTGTGCCCTGGAAGGGGGCATCTCCCTCCCTGGATCCTCCCTTCTCTCTTGGTTTCTTGGGCACCCAGATGGGAGTCTCTTTCCTCCATGGCAGGAATTTCTGCTGTGCTGTTTCTGCCTTTGAACTTTCCAACCACGGACTGAAACTTCTGCAACTATGAGCCCAAATAAACTCTTCCTCCTGTAAATTGAAAATACTGAGTAAGACAACCATTTTCAAATATGAGGAGTAGTACATCTTAGAAGACCGTGATTATTTTTGTTTTTTTCTATTCACAGGGCTGAACATAGAGAAGCACTTCAGCTGCATCCTAAAGATTTAAATTTGGGTATCAGTGGAGCAGCTTGCCTGACACTGTGATTGAATATTCAATAGGTTAAAAAAATTGGCATAAAATCTCTTCTTAGAGGCCTCAGAAATATTACATTAACAATTTTGAAACCAGACCTTGAGGAGTAAACAGTTGTGATTTTGATTAATCTTGTTTGGGAGAGCGGAGCTGGCCAATGGCTGCGGTAGCTCGGGGCCTGGCGCGCACCTTCCCCCAGCTGCGCACCGAGTCTTCTGCCAGCAAAACTGAGCTGACTGGATGCAGAGCAGTTGTCTATAAGCCCCCGCGAGCCTTTCCATACCTCAGAGCCTGGAGCTGCTCACAGTGCTTCCTGTGGACTTTGGGAGACCTAAGGCGACTTGAAAAATCTATCTGGCATGTACGGATTCTGGAAATCTGGAATGTAAGATAAGTTTGAGAAAAGCAGAAGCCAAAAAGGAAATCTCAGAGTGCTACATGTCCTTGTGAAGTTTGGAGGCTTAATACTCTGTTTTTCCCTCAAATTAAATGGATAAACAAATTATTGTCGGTGGTCTGTATCCTACTATCCATCTTGTAACATCGTGATCCCCTGCCAGTTCTACCACCAATTATATTTTTTGGTGGGGAAAGAGTATAAATGAACCATTCTATCTTCATTAAAATTTCTTTTATTCTTCTAAAATTCTACTTCATCCATCTTTTAAAACTATGGTTTATGAAATATTTTTCCAATGCCATGTCACATTTTAAAATGTTCATTTCTATTATAAATGTGTGAATAAATGCCTGTGGGAATGTATTATCACACTTACAACACATGCTTATAAACAGAAAAAAGAGAATTTTTACTCAATACAAACTATATTTCATGATGTTCCTCAAGTTTAATGTCGTGGGAATTTTAGAAATGTTGTTGACTTTTATTTTACCTAACATAAATTGTTGTTTAATCAGTGATAAACAAGATAAGTAGCTATTTCCATGGATAACTGTGTATATGTGTTTATCTTTGTATATGTTTTATATTCCATCTCCTTTTTTAGATTGGTTATTTGTTTAAATTAGTTACCTTAGGATCAAAACCAGTATTTGCACACCATATATGACCAGAATAAAAATAATTGGTTCCTGCTGGATAGAATAAGTAGTTGTAATTCTAGATTCATTATTTCAATGCGTATGTACTTAACTCAGTCTTTCTCTTATTTATCTGTTCATGTGATGGTTAGTTGATGTCAGGGATCAGGTTAAACACTGGGAATGAGTACCATGGGGGCTTAGTACTCCAGAAGCTTATAATCCATGGATGAGGAACAGATATATAATTTTTTAAAAGGTCCATTGTACTAGTTAAAGATATTTGGATTATATATGACAGAGACCAACTTAAACTAGTTTAAGAAAAAAAAAAAGGGAATTTATCAGCCTATGTACTCTAGTGACCTTTTAAGCAAGTAGAGCAAGAAAAAGCACAGATGCAGTCAAGCCTGAGGGACAATTGGCTGCAGTAATTTTTCCTACACCTGTATTTCTGTTTTACCCTGTGCTTTTCCTCAGCACAGGCAATATTTATTCTCTGTATTAGTGAACTCACTATTGTAGCTCTTGCTTTCCATAAAGAAGAGGGACTGATTCTTTTTTTTTTTTTTTTGAGACAGGGCCTCACTATGTAGTTCAGACTGGTCTTGAACTCACTGTGTAGCCTAGACTGCCCTTGAATTTGAAGTGATCCTTCTGCCTCAGCCTCCTGAGCACTGGAATACAGATATCTCCCATGCTCAACTCCCAAGAATAAATTCCTGAGATATTCTCTGATAAGCCTAGGGTTTCAATTAAGCATGACCATTGGAAAAGGCTCATATAAAGATATGGTGAAAGATACCTGGATGTATACATGAAAAGATACCTGGATGCATACATACATACATGAAAAAATTATGAAAGAAGAGCTCCAGTCTAAGGAGTCGTGTATACACGTGAGCCTTTCAGTGGAATCTGAGGAATCTGAGCCAATATAAAGACAGTGACTTTCTCCCACTTAGGGAATTCAATAGACTTTCGCAGGGGAATATTTGAACTTGGCTTTGAAACACAGATAGCTGCTCTTGCGATGAATAATGGGGTTGGAGGAGTGGGTGACAGGAGGGTGTAGGGCTGGTAAGCGAGGATGTCTAAGGAGGTAGGTTGGGATCAGAACTGTGAAGGCCCTATGTATTACATTTTGCTCCATAAACAAATAGTAAAAGCTATTGTTTGAAAGTAGCACCTATAAAGTCCTTTATATTATTTTCAAGGTAAGCAAAGCATACACATCATTGCTTTTCTGTTAATCAGAATATAGAAAGCATAGTTCTCTTAAAAGGTCAGCATTTTGAAAGGAGGTTCATGCTTATGCATTTTTAAAAAGTATATATGAATTTTCATAGAAATCGTAAATTATGTTTGCTTATAAACTTTGCGACATTGACATGTGCTGCCAAATATGTGAAATATTTGGCCTTGCCCTTAGGCTTTGACCTTTGGAGGAGGAGTGAGGAAGAACTTATGGAACCAGAGGTCTGGGAAAGGCAAGTGCTGGCCCAACAGGTGGAGTTGAAAAGATGGATCAAAGACAAAATCTAGTTTTAAATTGAAAATAGAAACTGCTTACAGGAAGAAGTGGTTCTAGGAAAAGACAAAATGATTCCATATGTGGGTAGAAATTTTGAGTGGTGACATATTTCTGAACTTGTACTTACTTCAGAATTATAATTTGAATTCAAATGAACTTGAGAGTTGGAATTAATAATCTATAATAATAAATTATTATACTCCGAACTACTTGACTTGGAATTTTCAAATATGGACAAATTCCCAATTAGGTAGTAATCATCATGAATGGGCTGTGTCTTTTGTATCACTCAATATAACCAGGTTTGTGTTGAGTGCTTAGAAAGACTAATGTATTGATTGATTTGTAATAAATTGACACATGTGGTGATTTAGCTTGATGATGTCAATTTGACTGACTTGGGATCCACCCAGGGAATTGGTGGAGCACACTTCTGGATGTGTCTGGGTGAGTCATTGAGATATGACCTTAGATACTGTATCTGGTACTTTGCCCCTTTCTCTCTTTTTACTGTTCTTCTGCATTGCTTCCTGGCCCCGAAGAATGAGGTAGCTTGCTATGCTGTGACACTGATGTTTCTCCTTTGTAGCCAGGCAACTACAGACTGAATCCTCTGAAACCATGAGCTAAATTAAACCTCTCATCCTTTAAATTATGAAGTTGTGAGCATCAGTGTTGTGTCCTAACAATGGGAAACCAACCCAATGCACAAGTACATTTTATAAGATATAGTATGTAGTATTTAGGTAAAATACAGTTCAATTAACCAATTTCTTTATTTTAAAATGGAATTTAGACACTGAGGATTTTTCTCTAAATAATGGGCTGATTCCTTACCTTTCCAATCAATGAAGTGAACCAAGACGGATAATGTAGTTAGGTATTTGTTTTGGTTTGAAGATTTGCTGGAAGTGAAGCACATTTCAGGATGATAAAACAAGTTCCTCTTGCAAGTTTAGTATCAAGCTTTTGTTTTGCTGTACTTGATTATGTACTTTGGCTGAATAAACCAAACATAGGTTTCAATCCAATTTAGTTCTTGCTCAGAGTGGTTCTCCTTATTTGTTCAAGAATTTCAGAACTAATTTTTTTTGAACTTACTGAGAGCACTCAGCTTCCATGTATTTCAGAGACAGCCAACACCCCAGGGATTTGGGACTGATTCAGACTTATTGGTAAGAAGCAGGCTGTGCTATTTCAGTCATTTTTAATGGAGGCAAGACAGAAAGCAGATTTTTAAAGGACAAACTATTTTATGCTGCTGGAGCCAGATGCATGTATATGACATAGATGATAAGAAAGTCACTTAGATTCCCATATGTACTAGTTTAAGCAAAATGAATCCTTTTTACTGTCTATACTTCTAATAATATATATTTTAAAGTAAAATTCTTTAGTATATTCTCTAGTTTGCCTAAGCAAAAAATACCTTTAGAATTTCAGTGTATATACTTACCACTGCTTACAGATTCAAATATTGGAGTAAGATAATGAGAAATTTTAAATAAAATATAATTTTTTTAAAAAGAAGTATATTACATATATTTGGGACCCCTGTAGTTGGTCCCCAATTTCCTGCAAGATGTTACTGTGCACAGTGAAAAGAAAGAGCAAGAGACAAAATGGGGATACAACAGAGAAGTGGGATGGTCAGCTGTTCACAGGGAACTGAAGACAACGAGGCAGCCAGAACCTCCACATTTGTTGACCGAGGAAAATGGTAAAGAGATTATTGGATCACCAGTAATCACCCAGACGGCAGTGGTGATTTTATGCTAATGAGGGTCTTTATGCCTATGAAGATAGTGGGGAGGGATGTCAGGTCACCAAGGAGTATGTCCTCTCCCCAACGTGAAACCCTTTGCTTATTGCTACTGTAAATCCAGGACGACTTCAGCTGATGTAATCTTGCTCTAGGGCATCACACCATTAGGGGATCCTTGAAGCCTCAACAGTGCCTGGAGGCGCATGGAGTTATGTTTGCGCAGTGTGGCCCCTACTAGGCCTTGGACATGTCCTAATCACAAGTTAGTTATGAAATGCTTTTTTCCCCTCAAATTATATAGATGGCCCTTGACATATTTGTTAAATTTATAAAGCTCTTTCTGAGAATCAAGGACTCATACAGTAGAGACAGTGAACTTGATTTTTTTTTAAGAATTCTTTCTGCATTTGTTAAATGGTTTTCTCAACACCCCTGTTGGTTATGTGAATCACAGGATTACTAGTGATTTGATAAATGTGAATATGAAGTTTAATATATTTAGATTTGATAAAACTCATCCAACAAGTGACTCACAAGTGAGAAATAGCCAACACAAATACGCTATTTCCCCTAAATTCTGATTAAGAAAAAAGAAATATGTCTTTAATATTTTTTCAATTATTTTGACAAATAGAACATAAGACTAAGCACAAAATAGAGTTGGATAAAAACTCCTAGAAATTATATAGTCCAAAGACTTAATTTTCAGATGGCAAAGGCAAATCAAGAAAATTGACCTTGTGTACATCTGCTCATCTTCACAGACACCTTAGCTGGTCACTTCCTGAAATTTCCCTGTGACCTCCTTGCAGAGAACTCACTACCACAACCATTGTCATTTGTGCACTGAATCTTGCCACGTGTCTGACAGTATGCCACTGTTTAATTCTTTCCATAATCCAGTGAGGTACTTAATATTATCATATCTGTTTAACAGGGACAATGGAAGTGAATTAGAGTAATGAATTCACTTGCACAATTAAGGTTATTCAACTTGAAAACAAAACTCTTTTCAATTGTTCTATCATTAGATAATGGTACTATGGTGCCCTGATGGCATGTGTAGAAGGCTAAGAATAAGTACCTGACATCCAAGAGAGTTTTGGTAGACTGTGTACATAATTCTGGAGGAAGGATGCTGTGCTCATGTGTGAACGAGTCCCTTAACTGGAGAATATGGAGATCTTAGACTTTAGTAGGCGTCCTGCTCTAATATGCCGGATGTCTTTCCTCAGAGTCTTTCTTAGTACACTAATAAACAGATGAATAAAACCTCAGGGAAGCTTTGCACTGACTAATTCTACAAATAGCTATTAAATAAATACATGTCCAGGGACACTATTCCAGACCTCAAAAAACTAACATTTTAGCATGTAGGTGCACATGTGTGTATGTGTGTGTGTGTGTGTGTGTACCACAAACAAAAAAATTATTTGACCATGAATATGTTTTCACAGGTTATCTTTTCACACTAGTGAACACACTGAGGTGCAGCTTTGATTTTTTTTTCTCACTAAATTCCTAGTAAGTTTGGAGGCTGGAAGTTAGATCCCAGAAAGTATTTTTGCTTAGTTCTTAATTGATCAAAGGCCTTACATGTTCTCTGAGGGCTGTTCTCAAAAATAAAATCTTTTCAGAGATCTCCTAAACTCTAGGAACACTTCGTTTTTGTACATGTTCTAGCTATTTGTTGAAAAATTCTTCCTGTAGACGGATGAAATCTCCAGGGGATATAGACTGAAGGAGAAAAGTAACATGAGAGATGGTAGAAGAATAAGTAACAAAACAAGAGACAGGAAAAACTCTTAGTTTTCTTCTGCCTAGAAAGTAAATATGCAGGAAACTTTTATATCCATCGCAGATGTAGAATTTTTAGAATTAAAAGCTATGGAGATATTTGAGCAAACAAACAAACAAATGAAAACAGACTGCATCTGGGAACATTTCAAGCAAAGACCCTATAAAAATGTGTTGGATGATATATTAGAAAAGGATCTGGCTGCAACTAACACTAAAACTCAAAATGAGGTAGTTGGTTTTTCTCCCTTTATAGAGGAAAGCCATGCAATGCTGTCATTAGGGCTTTGTCCTTCAGAGGAACCAAGGTGCATCCTGGCTTGGTGTTCTGCCATACATTGTCTCTTTTTAAAGACATTTGTGGTCCAAGAAGGCTGCTTTAGTTCTAGGTATCACATAAGTTTCACAGAGGAGAAAAAGGAAGGCGATGAGTCTCTCTTTTCCTTCAGGGCATTTATCATTGGTCATACATAGCATGTCAATTTACACTCAGAAATTAGGCGAATTGTTAAAATCTAGTTGCAAAAATTCAGGAAATAAGATTATTTCCAATGTCCAGCTGAAGGTGAAGGATCCTATGACTATAAAAAAATGAAAGAATAGTTAGGTACATCTATTGAGGTGTCTGCCACAGATGACTCTCACTCTTTCTCCTGTTTCAAATCTCAAAAGACTGTAATTTAAAATCCAGTATGAGCATGTCTTCAATGAAAGCTAGGCTTTCCAACTTGTTTGTAAAACTCAAAAACACCTCTTAATGCCTGAGACTCCTTGTGGGTGAACAACAATAGTATTAGGAAAAAAAAAAAAGAATGCTAGGTGGATTTGCAACTTGCTCCGGGCATTTCTAGAATTTCACAGATGCAGTAGCATTATCTCATCATGACCCCAGAAAGATGAGTTTAAAGTTACAAAACAATTCAGATTCCTTCAGACATCTGGGATTCTGAGCCATGGCCTGACTCAGTGTTTCAAGCAGTTGGGACCAGGATGTCTGCTTATGGACTTTTCTTTTCTACAATTTTACAGGTGCCATCAGTCCACTAGGAGAGACTCTTTGCAATGTCAGGGCATTCTCTTTCCAGAAGCTCCTGCCTCTGCGAACGGGCTGAGTTTGTCAAATAGGAAAAGAATTTTCACAATGATCATGAAGTAAACTGTTTTGGTCTGCTCTGATTTTTGACCCTTGGTTGTAAAAGCTTCTTACGTTTTCAAACACGGCATTGAATCATTTCTAAATGATTTGCAAGTTGAGTGCTAAGGGCAGGAGTTCACTTAGCTCTTTGAAAAGGGAAACTTCGGGAGAGTTAGGTACACTGGAAAAAAATGAGTCAAAATGGAGGTTTGACCAATCTTTCATAGAAGAACATGGGGATTATTATTATTATTATTTTTAGAAAAGGAAGGAATGCCACAGCCTTGTGTATGTCTATTGAGAGGAAAATTATTTCTAGGCATTTTTCAAGTTAAATATTTATTACTACTAAAGAGTCACCCTGTTTTTCAATTTTTTTCCTTCAGTCTTTTCCCTCACACACTTTAAAAGTGATCTGAATGTTCCACTCACTGAGTGTGGGAAGAAACAGAGCAGGAGGAAAGGATGACAGACTTAGAAAGCTCTCTTACTGAGACCTCTGCCAAAAAACATCTTGTCCTTAAGTTGGTCATAAGTTGCTTCTACCTTGAAGATATCCAGCTACTGTGCAGAGTTTAAATTATCTGTCTAAGATCAACAGTTTGAATTTTAATTGTCTGTTCTTATATACAGAAATATTCAGCTGGATCAAGTTAGTACTCAGATGTTGGTCAGTTTCTTGACTTTTAAAAAGCATTAGTCAGTACACCATGTGGGATTTCTGTTGCTTGTCCCTTACAACCATAGTTATATCAGTTTCCAAATTCAGAGCTATGACAACATTCCAGTAGAGTATCCAAAGTTGTTTTTACAGTATTTGACAGAGAAGAAAAGAAAATGTATTGGGTAAAGTATGAGTTTTTCCTTGTCCTAAACTTTCCCTTTCCAGGAAGAAACCCAATTAAAAACAAAGGAACGAGAATATAAATGTGTGTCTGGGAATCCAGCAGATCAGTTTCCTCCTCTTATATTTGCTTCAGTAAATGCATGCAGGGAAAAGATTGCCTGTTCCTCAGATGTCACAGCTCCCTTTGGTCTTTCTCGGTAGATCTGATTTCTTGGTGGTGCAGTGCAGTCCTTGTTGTTTGCAGCACTTTCAGTAGACAAGAATCATCTGGCACGTAATCCGTGGCTGGGCTGCAGGCTACGTACAGCTGGTCACAGCCGTGCTGAGGTGGCCTGAGAACAGAACTACTTCTGTAAGGTAGTTTAAGAAGGCTTTTGCAAGCAGAGCAGATGCCAGGATTTGAGCCAGTCTCAGCTAGTGACAGGGTTAACCTTCTGTAGGCATTGCAGTGGTCACTGGTGGTCACTTAGATGGAACTGAAAAGAAAGTGGAGTGTCCACTACCCTGCTGGTATGCTTCATGGCTGAGTCTCAGCCCCTCTATAGTTGAAGAGATGTGCCTAATATAAACGAAACCCTTTTCTTCCTGCTTTTTAATGCTTTTTAATCGTAAGTTCTTTGGAGAAACTTCAGCGCAGACAGCCCATTTTCATTAAGATTGGAGTGTGTATGTGCAGCGGCTCTCTACGTAATTTATGTGCAATTGATTCTGGAAAGTGTCCAGCGTCTTGTGTATGGTGAGTGCTTGTCCTTACTGGATGAAAATGCATGCTATGTTTTCATCCTGGGACAGCGGCAGCGGACAAATGGTTGAGATGTAAAGGACAAAGAATATGAATTGGCAGGCAGGGCTTGGAGAGTATGCTGGTTCTAGATAGATCAAGGGAAGGAGATTGAAGTCATGGAGCAAGCTAGGACTGGATGCCACAGGTTGGAAAGAGAAGGGGTCTGATCCCACGAGCAAGTAATAGTATAGCAAGAAGCCCTTGGTCTTGAGCTAGTCAAAAACTCTTTGGTCTTGAGCTAGTCAAGCAGGCAGGGCTCAGCCTCCAGAAATCGTAGTGTTGCCTGGGTAGAGGAGACACTGAGACAAATTTTTGGCAAAATAGGATGTTTTCACTTTTTCCTTTTATGTACTTCTGACTACATGTGGGTGCCTACTGACAAAGGGAGACTCCTGGGCTGTGTCTTCTTGATTTAACAATGCCAGAAGCAGTCACTCTCTCCGAAAGAACTTATGTATGTCTTTACTTTGAAAGAGGTGATAACCTCCTCTTAATTTGTAAAGATCACTGCCAATTGAAGTTAGTTTAGAACTTTAACATATTATTTCCCCACTATAATTAGGGGATAAGTTTAAATCATTTTCAAATTCAAAGAAGTGGTTTGATTAAACACAGTTTAACCTACCATTCCTCTTAGTATTGAATTAGAAAGCTTAGTGGTAAAAATGAAGACTCAGAATTGGATGGCACTTTCTATTAAGTTTAATGTCTTTGTGGTATTGTAATGTATTTCTGAGATAGTTAAAAAAAAGAGACAAATAAAGCCCAGGTTGAACCAAGATGTAAATTAAAGTAGAAAAAATATTGTAGTTAAGGAAAACACTCTGATGATAAGGATTGTTTGAGACTGGCATTTCTTGAGTCATTAACAAAGAGGGAAACCTTTTAAACTGTATTGATATGTAGTGTGTGTAGGGTGGGATTGTTCCCTTACAGATTTGTACCTAGATCTGTTTTGGTCTTTATATATTTTCATGTTTGTTGAGTGTGATGAATATAGAAGGAAGTTTGCCTGGAATACTGACAAATTCTTTTACAGTGATGCATTGAAAAACTTAACTGTTTTTGCTGGGTTAGAATATGTTCTCTTGTAATTTTAAAACATTTTTTGACCTCTCTAACACATTTCAATTATGATCCCTTTTCTGTTCCTTGAAAACTTCTACATAAATATCCACAGCATGCTATTCTGTATTTATAGCAAGTAAAGGGAGAGCACATGCAATTTTTCTACTAGATTTTGCTGTTGGGATTACTGAATTTTTTTTTTTAATTCTCAAATATGAGTCAGTGAGCTAGAACCCCTAATGATAAAATGACATTAATGTTCATGTACTTGGTATTAATTAAGGAATGCATTTTGTGATCATGTGACTTGAACAGAAGACTTAGCTTTATGCTTTAGTTGGGTACCACCTATAATAATTCTTTATCCTAAGTAATATGGCTGATTGATAAGCATATCAATGCATTTATTTTACAACTCTCATCATAACCTTTTTACTTTCTGAAATATGAAATGAATGTTATAAAAGTGTCTGATATTTGCTAGGGGCAACAAAATTTTCTCTATGTATTTTTTGCAATAAAATTGTCCAGCAAAGAATTGTGCATGGTTATTTTTGTCATTTGGAGCAATTACAATAAATTATAATGAATTATAATTTATTATTATAATAAATTATGATAAATGTACCTGGCCTATATTGCACAGCCAAGGTGTCAATATAGTAGCCATGCACAATCCAAAATGCAAAATCATTCTACAGTAATGACTGTAATGGTGTGAATGTTGAAAAAGAAAGTCCATTTTTTTTGTTTTTGTTTTCTGGGTAAACTCACAACTGCATGCTTGCAAGGCAGACGCCTATGCTGCTGAGCTAAATCCCTGCCTGGAAAGTTCATTTTTGAAGTCTGAAAGCAGCTGAGGACAGATGAGGCTAAAGGACCAAAGCTTACCTCCGCCTTGGTGGTTTCTGCTGCTAGCACATTCTTCTTCTATTATTTCACATGGACCAGATAGGAACAAAGGTGCTCTGAAGATATTCCCATGTTTCCTGCTAGTAACAAGGGTAGATTATCAGGCTACACACTTAGGACAACCACATTGTGCATGCTCAGAACTTGCTAGTGATGCTCAGCTCTGTACATTACAGCAGCTTCTCAAACTTTACCGCAGCTGCACATCTTTGAAAGGCTAGTGACTCTGAGATGGCATGTACGTGGTCTGCTCATTTAACAAGGTTCCGGGAGATGCTGATGTATTGGGCTTTGCATCAGATTTGGGTAGTTGGGAGTAACGGCATGATGTGAAATGTCTGACAAGTCATGTCTAATAGTAATACCGAATGCAATACCCACGAAATCAGTTGCATTCTGAATCTTAACCTCTTTCTAAATGTTTACTGTTGAAGGCCAGGGATTTAGCTCAGTGGCACAAGTGCCTGCCTGGCAAGTCGGAGGTCATGAGTTCGATTCCCTGTACAACAAAACAAAACAAAACAAAACAAAACAAAACAAAACAAAACAATAAAAACCAAAAAACTAAATGTTTACTGTTGATTGGGGTTGGAAAGAAATTTTCTGCAAATAGTGGAATGATTGGACTAGGAGTACAGTGCATAAGGAACAGTCTCAGGGCTTGTAAATTATAATTTCATGGAAGCGCTACCAGTTAGAGTGCTATTTGCATTAATAAATACTCCATTCAGTATATGTGCAGCTAAAGTGGGCACTAAATAGTCCATTTAAAAAGCCAGACCTTAGATCATTTAGTTTAACTAGTTGGCTTACTCCTAAGAAGAAATTGCTGGTGGAAGAAATGAGTTGTCGAGGGAAGTGTAGGATGAGGAAGAGTTTAGAGACTGGAGAGATGAGGAAAGGCAATTTTGGAATATAGAATTTCAGAGACTGATTGACCCATGAGAGACAATGGACAGTCCAGCAAAGAACGGAAGCATGGGATGGTTGCCCTGGTGGCCATTAGGGAATCCAGGAGGCCATGGGGTTAGTTCTGCTATAAATGACTGACATTTCTAATGACTAGTTCAAGTATCTTCCATTGAAGGTAAGCCAACTGCACCATCTTTTTCCATAGGAAATTGTATAATAACAAAAAACAAACAACAATAACAACAACAACAACAACAAAAAACCAAACCAAAACCCCAACAACAACACCAGCAACAACATTAATTAATTAATTAAAAAATTCTCCAACTTCCTTTACAGGTAGATTCCTCTTAGCCTGGTGAGAAGGAAAAGATTTCTCAGGGTTTATACCTGCACACAAATTGGAATTCTAGAAATCTCACTCTGTCCAGACTAATCCAAATCTAGGATGCAGCATCTGTTTTAAAAAGACAAAGCAAAATCAGCTCCTGGGTCTGTGTGTTTACACTGATTTTATTTCAGTTCTATGAAAGTAACTTGAATGCTGGAAAGGGAGCAGCAGTCCTAGAATTGTAGAAAACAAAAAATGTACTTAGAATATTTTACCTGTCTTTATCGGTGTTGGAAATTCCTTGCTTAAGATGGAGAGAAAAGTGAAAATAGTGTAGTCTTTGCCTCCTTTCAATTTCCCACTGTGGGAAAAATCTTTTCCTTCTCACCAGGCTAAGAGGAATCTACCTGTAAAGGAAGTTGGAGAATTTTTTAATTAATTAATTAATTAATTAATTAATTAATGTTGTTGCTGTTGTTGTTGTTGGGGTTTTGGTTTGGTTTATTTTTTGTTGTTGTTGTTGTTGTTATTGTTTGTGACAGTGCAGAGCCACTGGGCTGAGGGTGACGTCTACGATTACATAGCATTGGGTCTGCAGTGCAGCATAGATGAATGAACAATGCACATACATTTCTTTCATATTTTTGCATTTCTACTTAGCTTGTAGGCTTAATCCCCATCCTAATATTGAGCATTTAAAAAATTTCATCTTTTCATATTTGTTCAAGTGGAGCTGGCTTAAGTTTTTTGGTAGTTTATACTCCTCAAATTTGATAATTTATACTCCTCAAATTTGAAAGCAAAGACAGTTGTAACGTAAATGATAGATGCCAGAATGCTGCACGTAAGTAGGCCTACTAGGTTGTGGTTATTAAGAATCTAATATGTGGAGCTGGGGATATAGCTTAGCAGCATAATGTCTGCCTGTGAAGTGCAAGGTCCTGAGTTTGATTTCCAGTACAAAAAAAACTAATATGCAATAATTCTTATGATTAGCAAACTAGTTACTTAGGGCCAGCTGTGTATTTGTTGAAATTTATTTTATTTTGTAAAACATTGGAGCAGATGGTTTTCAAACAGAATTTCACTTTTATTTTCCTAGTGCTTTAAAGCTGATACAGTTTATTTGTTTATTTATTTATTTATCTTTTGGGAATCAAACTCAGGACCTCATACTTGCTAGGTAGGCACTGAGCTACACCCCCAGACTAAGATACTGTTTATTTTAGCTGTGAACTCCATCGTCCTCTGATCCTAACAGGATGTTCTGAAATCCACTGGTAGGCATTTCCTTCATTAAATTGTTTTGCTCCATTAAAAGGAAACTTTACCTTTCTCATTAGAATATTACATGAATAATCACGTCAAACCTTCCTCTAAACAAGATATTTAAATATGGGCATGTATTAAAGAGAGTTAGGGATACGGAGAAGGGGAGAGAGATGAAGAGAGAGAGAGAAGAGAGAGAGATATCCCTTTTTGCTTATAAAGATTAATGTCTTTAATGTTAGGTTCTTAATCTTTCATTTTACCCCAGCCAGAAAGATGGGCACACTGATACGGCCATATGAGGACGAAAACAGTAACATGCTTTCTCCCCTCATTCTTGGTAGTCTAAACACCATGGAAAGGTAATAAGAACAAGGAGGATAATTTAAGATGAAGTCTGTCCTGGTTTCTTCTTTTCCCAGACAAATTTGAATAGGGCAATGGGTAAAGGTGTATCTCTTTTTTTGGTTCAAGATTTCTTTAATCAGGTATCAATGTTTCACCATATTGACCTAATCAGTGACAGCAGTGAACCAGCACTTCTGAGATGTCCCAGAAGGTTTCAGATGTGCCTGGATTTTGATGATTGGATTTATGCATTTATGCATAACCATAAAATACTCTACTCCTTTATCTCATTTGAAATTCCACCTCAGTTCTTGCTCATTACCTTGTTTGACACAATCTCACACAACTGTCTAACCTGGAGCCTCCCCCTTTGATGGATCTGTAATTGCAAAAGTTGTAATGCAACTTTGGCTTGCATTTCTCTGATGATTAGTGATGTTGAGTATCTTTTCATTTACTGTGGTCATCTGTGTTTCCTCTTCTGGAAAATGTCTATTTAAATCCATAGCCCAGTTTTATTGTGTTATTAACTTTTTGTTATTGAGTTGTAGGTAATCCTTGTATATCTTGGGGAGCAACTCCTCATCAGGTACATGGTTCACAAATATTTTCTTCCATTCTGTGGGTTGTCCTTCCACTCTGTTGATTGTTTCCTTCAGTGTGCAAAAGCTGTTTACTCTGATGTAGTTCCTCCACTTGTCTGTTTTTGTTTTTGTTGCCAATGCTTTTGATATTATATCCATGAAATTGATATTTAGAATATATCACAAAATTTTCCACCTATGCTTTCTTATAGGAATTTTATAATTTCAGATCTTGTTTAAATCTTTTGTTCTTTTATTAGTGTATGTTTGCAATATGTAACAGTAACATTAATTTGGGTGAATTATTGCATCCATATAACATAGTTCGATCATTTTGGATTCCTTTCCTCCTCTTGCTTAATTCCTCCTACCTCACATCCCCTTC
>PVJX010031799.1:0-20924 GCA_004027295.1 Dolichotis patagonum
TTGTCATTATATTTAGGACCCAGTGGAATAATCTAGGATGATTTCCTTCAAGATCCTCAACTTAGTTAAATATGCACTGATGTTTCTCTCAAATCATGTAATATTCAGAGGTTCCAGGAATTAAGATAAGAGTATACCCATCTTTTGGGATGCTACCATGCAATCCACCACCTATTCTTAGAGGTGAGAAGTCATTGCATGAGTTGAAGCAACTTCTCCAAAATGCAGGACCTGAACACAATAATGTTGTTCATCTTCATCACCATTGCAGATTCTAAGCACCCACAAGAACATTTTCTTAATACAACACATCAATCACTTAATTTATTATGTAAATTAAAGCAATTGTTATTTTTCTTTCTTTCAAAAAGGGTGGTTTGTGCTTTCATTGTTTGATTGTTCCATCAATTTTTTCATGCCCAGATCTTGTAACCTGAGCAACTACTTCTAAAATAACAATATGTAATATATTAACTACTGCTACTTTCCTACTATTTTTTTGAAATTCTGCAATTACTTATTTTAGTTAAAATGCTTTATTAAATTTTTTTCTACTAAAATGACACAAGTTATATCTCCTAGTTTGTCCAGGTCATAAGGTTCAAACAAATAAACAAACAAACAAACAAACAGAAAACAAAGATAAAACTGAATAATGCAGTAGGATTCCAAGGAAACATTGGCTACAAAAGTAAGTGACAGTCCAGTATTGGCCCAGAGCCCAGAGTGTTCCACTCTCTGACCTTAAGCATAGGAGAAGTATCTTCCTTGTGACTTGCCTTAGTGTCTCCTGCCTCAGTAATATCCCACACATTCCACATCCCTCCAAACTTTTAGTGACCTCTAATGATTTTTGTGTTTCAGTCTATTGGTCTTTAGTCTTAAATACAGACATTTTCTACCACCAACCTATGAGACCTTGGATTTTCATTAACTTATAAAAGTTTAATTCATGGCATTGGACATAGCAAAAGAATTTTCTACAAATATTCTTGAGTATAGGACATTTAGCCTTTGAAATGACAATGTCACATAAATGTATGAGCAGAAACCTTGCTGCATTCATTTAAATCATGGTTAACTTGACTGCTTGGGTGCCATGACTGTCACTCATGATTTTAGATAATTTGCTTTAAAATAGCAAGTCAATATTAAACATCTTACTGTACTTATGAATCTGTCAGGAAAAACAAAAGACTCAAGGTAAAGGTCAGATATAAACATGAATAATTTCCTTTTGCAGAATTATATTTCTTCCCTCTTGTTTTCATGGTAACTGCCTCTTTTGAAGGGAATGCTTAAACTAGGAATAAATAACTCCGTCAAGAAACTACAGAATCGTACCTACCTCGAATATGTCCATCGGTGCTCTGGAAGAATACATCTAAAAGCTCTCCCTGAGGCCTGTAGATGAGGCACCACCTGTGGAAAGTTCTCTTCCCTTCGCTTTTTATCAACTGCACACTGAAAACCTATGGTCTCTGTTTAGCAACCTAAGTGAAATCTTGCTTAAAATGCTTTCAAAAGAGATTTTTAAACTACTGAAAAAATATTAGAATACAAGTAATGTTTGTTTGTGGCAGGATCTCACTGCATGGCCCAGGCTGGGCTTGAATTCACATTTTTCCTGCCTCTGCCTCGCAGGTTTACATTATTATAGGCATGCTCTGTTGTGCTGAAAGAAAGTAATTTTATTTGTCAAAAATAAGTGTTTGAAAAGATAAATTGAGGAAATACTAAAACAAAGTACCGCTCCTTTAAAATGCAGCTGCAATCAGCAATAGACTATAAGTTACATGTCTCAAACAGGGGAAAATAACGGAGTGCCAAGTCCGCTGTAATCTAACAGAAAATTACAAGAAATAGTGGTCTGTGGTGGGACATGGCTATAATCCTACCACTTAGGAGGCTGAGGCAGGAGAATTGCTATTACTTTGAGGTCAGCCTGGACTACATGGTGTATTTAATGCCAGCCTGAATTACATAGCAAGATCTTGTTTAGGAAAAAAAAAGATTATAAGACATGAACTGCAAAGACACAATGAAACTTGGTCTTGAATTTCTGAGGAAACTTAGCAGAAGAGTAACAAACAAGATGATACATGTTAAGCATTTCACCATTCATGTTTGTGGGGAAAATACATGCAGACTTGCACATATGTGTACATACATGCACATAAGGCAATCATCCTTTTGCTTTTGAAGATATTTTTAAACAATGAGGCAATGTGTAATAAATGGATTTGCTTATTTTGTGGAGAGAGAAATAGAAATTAAGAGAGGAAACAAAATAATTTCAGTAAAAATGTAAATAATAAAGACATATTCTACATTAAACCAAGATAACAGATTGGCATGTGAATGAGAACCAAAATACCACTGGTGATAGTCAAAAATTAAAAATAAATTCCTCCTTGGCTCTTGCTAGAAATTCCATATATTTAACATTAAGTAGTACTGATAAGAAATACATGATAAAATATCATTGGCTTTGGCTTTGATGTATGCAACTTTTACTCTTAAGAATATTTCTATTGACTAGATCTCAGATTGGTCACTAATTCCTTATCATTCACATTTATAACTAGAAGATAATGCTTAATATTAGTTTTTTAAAAATAACAAAATTATCCTTATAAATGCTAATACAGTAAATGCAGGTATCATTTTTGTAATGGTTAAGATTTCAAAGATTAAAGTGATACATTTAAAGGGTGACTGATTAGATTTCAGATAAAAAAGAAATGAATGACAGTGTTGACCATACTTTGGAATTTTATTTCATAATCACAAACATCTTTAGACATTGCCCAGTGACACAAATCTACATTTGAGAACAGTGAAGCACTTTTACCTTAGGGCCAAAGCACTTTGTTTTCATAGACCTAAACATCAGATTTGTTACAAACAGGACCAAACTATTTCAGTCTTTTCCAAAACCTGTATTGGTTTTCTATGACATTTTTTGAAAGAGAAATTCTTGTTAGGAAATTGTAGTAACTCTGTTGCTAACATATCGTTAAAAATAAGATGTTCATATTGTATTTAACTACTTTTTTGAGAATTATTTTTCTATTGATATTCTTGAGAAATGATAGGAGATGACCTTATTCAAAAATTTTTGCAATTTAAAGGAGTAGTTACAGAAGTTTGCCACTTCAAAGAAATAGCTTACAAAAAGGCAAAGGAGGGCAACTGAATCTTCCCTACAATGTAAGAAGACAGTCAGAAAAGAAGCGACAAATGCTCTATTTCCAAACGTTGAATATTAGTTTTGAAAACAGTAACAAGACAAAGAGATTGGAGAACTTGGCAGTGATTGAGCTGTGCTTTGTACCCAGGTTGAGAATGGAAAGGAAAAGGTTGGGAAAGCCAGATAAAAAGAAAAGAAAATGTAGAACATGTGCTAGGAAGGAGAGGAAAGAAAGGAGAGAGAAAAAGAGAGAGAGAGAGAGAGGCAGGAAGGAAGGAAGAAAGAAACTCAGGAACTATCTGGTTAAATGAGCAGTGATTGTGGAAAAGTAAAACGTAAATAAAAAACACACAAAGCAGCACAAGTGGACTTAACAAAAAATTGCAGAGTGTAACCAGACTTTTCGTGTGGATCCACCATGACCCACATGAAATCAAAGCGATCGTGTACAGTGTGCTCAAGTCAGCCTTCTAGTGGTTTGATCATGAACCTTGAAGATTTGTAGGTCTAGGAAGAGCCCAAGAATGGATACACACAGATGTGCTCAAGGTGGCTGGGTAAGATGAAACCACCTCTTCAGTTTCCACTGTATCTCTTTATCCCATCTTTGAGATAGCTTATTTTCTTAGTTGTGCACTTACACGACTAATGTGACTTGGTTTCACTAACATCTCAGGCAGCCAGCGAGCCTTGGAAGCTGGAACATGAAGCTCAGGGGTTGAGATGCAACTCGACTCTTACCAGAGCTCCATGCTCCTTTCCCTTCTGAGAAAATCTCTGATGAGATTTACTTACATTGGTATTATTCTTTGTTTCAGAACTACAAAAAGTACCTTGAGCCAAGGATTAACAACTACCCAGATAAAGGCAAGGCTAAATTACTGCCATGATATCTTGAAATAAATCCAGAGTGTAAATACTCATGAGAATTCACAGCTGGACGGGCAGTGTTCCCTTAAACAGGAGGAATGCATCAGAGGCCAGAATCTTTCAGGGCCCTGTTATGCCTGCCCGTCACCTCTCTTCTGCAATTCTTTGGAGATAAATAAATTACCATTGGCCTGTTGGACATGGCACAGTGTATATTATGTTTCCCTTATACCAAGGAACTTATAATCAGGTTCTCAAATATGCATCAGTGCATCACAATATTTCAATGATAACATGAGTCCACATGCCTGTTAAATGACATTTTCTAAGAAATGTATAGATTCAAGTATAGTTAAATTTTATCTATTTTGAGTGAGGCTTAGGAATTTTCATACATATCAAGCAAATATTTCATGGAAAATATTGTAGATGATAAAGAATATCTCTAGCAACTGAGAAATATTTTTTCTGTGTAATTCACAGGAAGACTACACTCTACCATGGGAGATTTTATCAATGACTAAAATAAGTTTCCTCCTCAACAGAAATATATTCTTAAAAAACAAAACATAGAAGAAAACTGATTCAACTATATTCAAATATACACAAGAGTATAAACTGAGGGAAGAAAGACTTTCTGCCTGCAAGAAACAAACACAGATTGGAAGTTGAATGTATGGATTGAGGATAACTTTCCAAGTCACACGTGCATTATTGTGAGTCATCACACTATGGTGGAATTTACTCTTTTGAAAACACTGGTAATAAAACTGAGGTTGAGGGAGATGGTGGACCAGTAAGCAGCAGAGTAAACAGCCTCTCTGAGAGACACAGTCCACATGCTGGAATAGAGCATCGTGGGGAAGACAAGAAGGAAGGAAGTGAGTCCCCTCGACCAGCGAAGAATCTGAAGTGAGAACTGACGCCCACAGAAAGAAGAAAAAGAAAAACTTAATCGAAGAAGAAGGTGGTAGCTGGTGATGCCCTCTCTGGAGCTAGATCCACTGTGTGAGAAGAGCTGTTGGAACCTGGGGACATGCAGTCAAGGTGACGGTGGCGGCTGGCAATCCTGGATGCCTCTCAGAGAGATGTGGCCGTGGAGGGGAGTGGCAGACCAGGAGGACTGCACTGGCTGGCAGTGAGTATAGGGGACTCAGTCCTCCTTTGGGAGAAAGCAATTGGCCGGGAGCCATTCTGGAGTCGGGCCAGATAAGCCCCGAACCAGAACTGCTGCCAGCTTTCCCAGCAACTCCTAGCTGGGTACAGACCCATGGAATTACTCAGACTGAGCCTCACCCTCGTGTGCATCCCAGCAGCCATTGCAGAGCCAGTGCAGGCTGGAAAAGAGGCAGACAGCCCTGCACCAGAGTACCCAGTGATCACCATCAGATCCCTGTAGCCAGTGCTGGCTAGAAGAACCAGTCTCACTTTAGATAAATTGTAGCCAATGCAGGAAGTGCCTGGGACCCCACTACCCACTTGTCCAGAAGAACCCAGGCTTGTCAAGACAAAGAATCAAAGGCAGTCTCTGGCCGCCAACCCAAACAGAGCTGGTCTAGGAGATGTAAATATGGAAGAGGTCAGGAGTCACACACCTGAAGTTTCTGAAGTGATGGCAACTGAAGTAGAGAAACTACTTCATGAGGCTATAAAAGAAATTAGAACAGAAATAGTACCTCAGATAAAAGAAGAATTGAAAAACATAATAAAAGAATTGCTAAGCACCTCTAGAGAAGACATAGATTAAAAAAAAAAACCAAAGAGCATAGGAAAATGAGAGAAACCTTGAATGAACAATATAAAAAAGATTTAGAATACATGAAACACATTCAAAGAGATAGCCAGGAAATTAAAAAACTCCATTGAAAGCTGGCAAAACCACTTGAAAGAACCTGAAGATAGACTTTCAAAGCTTGAAGACAGGTTTGCAGTTTGTGATTGTGAAAGGAAAAATCTCCTAAAAATATCAAGGAGCCAGGAAGTAATAATTCAATGGCTGCAAGACAACCCAAAGAAACACAACTTAAGAATAATAGGTGTGAGTGAAAAAGAAGGGGTCAACACAAATAGCATTGAAGTTCTATTTACAGAAATAACATTAGAAAAATTCTCAAGCAAAGGAAAAGAAAGTGACATTCAGATAAGTAAAGCATATACAACTCCAGCTAGCTACTACCAAAATAAGCCTACACCCAGACAAATAACAATCAAGATCCCAGGAAATCAAAACAAGAACAGAATATTAAAAGCTGTTAGAGAAAACAAACAGATCATCTATAAAGGAAAACCCGTCAGAATCACAGCAGACCTGTCAATACAAACCACTAAGTCAAGAAAAGCTTGGAGTGAAGTATTTCAAGTCCTGAAAGAAAACAACTTCCAACCTAGATTGGTGTACCCTACAAAACTATCTTTGAAAATTAATGGAGAAATAAGACACTTCTGTGACAAAGAACAATTGAAAGAATTCAAGACAAACAAGCCAACCCTACAAAGAATACTGAAGGATATTTTAGAGAGATAAAAAAGACCATGGTTCCAGGAACAGTGGCAGAGACTGATCACTGAGTGGGGCAGACCACTGAATAGAGGGGAAAAGTAGGCAGCCAATGGCAGGAGAATAGCATGGCAGAGATGAGGCAGTGCGTGATGGCCGTAACCATTAATGTAGATGGCCTCCATTCGCCAGTAAAAAGAAAGAGAGGCAGAGTAGATCTGGAGACAGGACCCACCAATATGCTTTATACAAGAAACACATTTAATTCGAAAGGGGATTCATAGAATGAAAGTCAAAGGAGAGAAAATAGTGCTCCATGTGATGGGGAGCCAGAAAGAAGTGGGGGTAGCTTGCCCATCAGCTGCAGAGTGGACAAGAAAGAGACGGCATTTTTATATAGTGGAGAGCTACTCAGCTATAAAGAAGGATAACCTCAAGGCTCTGACAGGCAGAGTTACATGGATGAATATGGAGCTGTCTCCCTAGCACAGGAGTTAGTGGAATCCTAAATCCTAAATACACAATAGATACTGTGAAAGTGAAAGTGGAAGAAATGTATAAAAATGGAAGGCAGTGGCCATTGTTAATCTATTATCATAATTCGAAGCCCATATTGTTTTCATTGTTCTGTTTAGTTTGGTTTTATTCTGTTTCAGTTTGTCTAATTTTATTGTATTTGATGGGCTGGACAGCTGTTTCAAAGATAACAAAATATATGATGCCATTATTGATTTCCTATTATCCTGTTTTGAAGCCCTATATTGATCTCATTGTTTTGTTTTGATTGATTTTATTCTGTTTTGTTTTGTTTGATTGTATTGTGTCTGATGGTATAGGGCAACTACTTGACGATAACAAGAGACCTTATGGTAGCCACTGTTGTTTTAATATTATCTTGCTTTGAAGTCCTGTATTGCTTCCATTGTTTTGTTTTTATTGGTTTTGTTCTGTACTATTTTGTTTGATTTTATTATGCCTGATGGTATGGGCACTTATTTTGAAAATAATAAGAGTCATTATGGTAACCATTATTGATTTCCTTTTATCTTGTTTTGAAATCCTGTACCATGTTCATTGTTTTGTTTGGATTGACTATATTCTGTATTATTTTGTTGGGTTTTATTTTATTCAGAATAAAAAAGTACTGCTTACTTATAACTATCTCAATGTGATCACTCTTTATAGCTGAGTAGTACTCCATTGTAGGAAAATACCACATCTTTTTATCCATTCTTCAGTTGATGGACATTTAGGTTGTTTCCAAGATCTGGCTATTGTAAATTGTGGTGCTATAAACATGGGTGCACATATACCACTGTGGTATGATATTTTCAGTTTTTCTGGGCATATCCCCAGAAGTGGATTCAACTTGAGACCATACTCATAAGTGAAAAAATCAAACTCATATGTGTAAATACCATATGGTCTCCCTAGTGTAAGAAATGGTAAGAGTACATAAGAGTACAAAATCCTCAATAAATACAGTGGGAGGGTAAGAAACTGTTCAATGGGGAAAAAATAATACCTCAGGGCAAAGGAGGAAAAAGAAAAAAGGAAGGGAAAAGAAAAAATATCTAAATTTGTATAAGTACACTTAGGATATCTAAGATGATTGTGCTACTAATTCTACAATTTCGTAGAACAAAGCAGTTAACATTCATAGGATTGGAGCAATTTTGCATGTTTCTGTCTGGTGACCTGAGGAACTCTTGAAGGTCACTGTAAAATATCAACCTTAGTTCTGTTCCTACCACCTTGTTTTGAAAGCCTATATTACCATTGTTTTGGGCTCTTTGCTGTTGTTATTTATTTGTCTTCTTTATTTCTTATTTTTCTAGTAATCTGTTTTGTTTTGTTTTGTTTTGTTTTTCCCTCTAATGCAGAAAGGATAGGTATACATGTAAAGGCTTATACATGCCTAAAATTTCACCTAAACAGTTTATGAGAATTGATTATTTTATGTGTGATGAAATGAACAGCTACTTTGAAGAAAAACAGACATTATGGTATCCATCGCTGATTCCATATCATCATGCTGTGAAATCCAGTAATGCTTCTATTCTTTGTTCAGAGTGGTGTTAGTGTGTTTTGTATTGTTTAATTTCAACATACATGAAGGTATGGGCAGCTATTTTGAAGAGAACAAGAAACATTACGGCAGCCATTGTTGATTTTCCAATTGTCTGATTTTGAAGGCCTGTAATGGCTTCATTACTCTATTCTGATCAATTTAATACTATTTTTTTGCAAGAATTCATTGTATATGGAGATAGGGACAACTATTTAGAAGAAAACAAGAGACATTATGGTAGCCATGGTAGATCTCCTGTTATCTTGCTTTGAAATCTGTGTCACTTACATTGTTTTCTTCTGATCTGCTTTGTTCTGTTTTGTTATGTTTAGTTTTACCGTTTTTAAAATAACAAAGTGCTGCTCATCAGTCCGTAATGACTACATATACAGGTTGATTATCCCTTTTCAAATTGCATCATATTTCATTCTAAGAAGAACAGTACATCAGAGGGGTGCACATCTGAATTCCCAACTTCTTAGGAGGGTAAGGCAGAAAGACTACACTAGATGGGAAACTTGGGAAATTTTGTGAGATAGTCTTAAAATAAAATTTTAAAAGGAATAGAAGATGTAGCTCAGTGGTATAATGTGACCCCAGCTCATATCAGACCTTGGGTTCAATTCCCAGTCCAACAATTAATGGATAAATAAATAAATAAATAAATAGCATTGATAGCTGTATAACTTACTTACACATTCCTACATTACTTCAGTGTCTTATATACATATATGTATACATACATACACATATATACATGTATGTTATCAGTGTATTCACATGCATAATGATGCATGTATATAAAATGTATAAAAATATATTTATAAAATTATAATTCCTTTTATAATAGGACCCTGTGGTTTTGAGATGTAAATACCATATAAAATATATAATTACATACACTTGTTCATTACTATTTGCGTTACATATATATATCTTGCTTCTATTAAAATATTTTCTACATACACTGCAGAAAGGCTAATTGCATGTCATCAATAAAAGGTTATTTGCTCCCAATCTGTTTTCTCCTTTAAACTATAGAGAGAAACCACAGACATACATACTACATTAAACAAAAAGAAGGAGCTAATGGATTTCTAGAGTCTTGTTCAAGGATAGTAACAGCAGATTTTCTGCAAGATCGTAATCTTCCCAATATGTTTATTTCACTAAGTACCTTGATTCACATATCTCTTGGGTAGTGCACTTACTTATAATGAAGAATAAATCAGGTTAAAATTACTGTAAATCAAGTTCCTGCAGATGGGTTTCTCTGGCTTTAGAAATGCTAATATGAGCACCTGCTTCATTTTATCAAGATGGTTTGAGTTAATCTGCAGATGTTATTTTGCACTGAATACGGTTCGAGAATTGATTGTGATTGGGCAGCTGTAACTTTGACATTGGAAAAGCCACACAACCTGTTTTCTGTAGAAAGACACCAAAAGATATTTTATTTTGGAGGAACAATCACAGAATCTAATAAATAGTATTAAAATGAGAGCGATAAATCATGTTTTATGCTAAATTGAAATACATAAAAGAAGACTATAAAAGTTGTAATTTAAAAAACAGAATTAATAAACAGTTACCAATGCTAAAAATAACAGGGTGAAAAATATTGAAAATAAATATTTTTTTATTTCTATTTGAATTGCTTGCTGGGAGATTCAATGTAGAAATGTAATCCACAATTTTTCTTTAACTCAGTTGTTTTTCCCAAAGGAAATGAAAATGTATTTACAAACTGATATTGTAAAGTTTTGCTTCTGGATTTTTTTTCACACTTAATAGAATATAAATACTAACAATTTGGGGATTCCATGCATAATTCCATAGTCATCGGTCAGTATTATGAAGCATGCTGATACTTCATAACCTTTGCATGGTTATTGTCTTAGTTACTTTTTACTCATCGCTGTGACAAAATACCTGATGCCCAAAGTTGGGAAAGGAAAGTTTTATTTCTTACAGTTTTTGGCGGTTTCAGTCCATACTCAGTTGGCTCCAAGGCAGGGTGGCATGGTCGGGCCGCAGTTCATGGCGGCTGTAAACAGCAAGCAGGAACCAGCAAGAGAGAGAGAGACACCCCTTCTTCCTGCCATTACATCACATCCTGGCTCCACCCCTAGGACGGTGTAGCACTGACACCATCAATTCAAGCACTAGACAATGAACCAGTCACAAATGTACAATGCAAATACATGAGGCCTGGGGGCCACAGACATAAACCATGACAGTTATTTTAAAGAAAAACTTACTGAAAATGATCATTTGCCCAATGTATGTACAAAAATCCATGACTAAATATAGACTCAATGTGAATATACATAACATATAGTATTATTATATGTATGACCATTTTGAACGACATTTAACTTGCACTAAAACTGAAGTATAATCATCTATATGCTGTGATATAAGGCCTAACTTTCTTTTTTGTAAAATGAGTATCCAGTTGAGTCAGAAAACTTACTGCAAAAAAGAACATCTTTTTCCTGGCAGTACATAATATGAATCTCAAAGCTCAGGCTTGCTTTTTTTTTTGTACTTAATTTCTACTGTGTTTCATTTACCTGCCTATTTTTGCACCTGTAACACACGGTCCTGGTACAAAAATAGGTGCTTGTACACATTACTTATGAACCAAAGCAGTGTATTCAACTTCACCTTCATTATCCTTTATCAAAATGTTCTTGGGTATTCTAGCTCCACTGTCCATCCATGTAAATTTTAGTATTACCTGATGAATTTTCACACATATACACACAAATTCATTCTAAAATTTGACTAGGGTTGCATTAAACTAAAAACTAGTTTGGGAAGAACTGATCTTTTCATGAGTCCATCAATCTGCGGCCATTGTATTGGCCTATGGTTTTCTTAATTTATCAAAATAGATTACTGTCTGTTAAAAATCTTACACATTTGTATTTTTAAGAACAGTTTCTAGGTGTTTGACATTTTAAGGAATATGAAAATGGTTCTGTTTCTTACTTTAAATGTTTTATTTACATATAAAGTATGATTTTTAAAAAATATTTAAACTAATCAAATTTGCTAATTTATAAATTGTATTATTTTGTTGTAATTTCAGATATTACTGTTTATAAAATAAAATGATCTAAAAGTATCAATTTTCTTTTTGTGTTTTACTGAGCAACATTAAATAGAAATGTCAGTAAAAATACTCCCAGCCCTTTACAAACTTCATTGGAGGACTTTAAATATTTTGCTACTAGGTATATTTTGTGCAGGATTTTAATGTTTTATTGTGTCAAGAAAGGTCTCCACTGTTGGTAGGTGTGTCGACTGATACAACCACTGTTGCAGTCAGGGATGTGAGGAGAACAATTAGACTCAGGATGCAGATTTTATATCACTGTTGAACATAAGAAAGTGGAGGAAATCTTTCCATAACACTAAAGACATGGAAGACATGGAATATTCAGCCAAGGGCCTGAATCCCACAGCAATGTCCTATATGAGTCCAGATGAAAACCTAGGGCCCATGACAATGCCTCCCACAAGTCCAACTGGAGGTCTAGAGCCCATGAGAAGGACTCACGCCAGTCTGTTTTATGGATCCGTGCTGGGAATCAGCGGTGGAAGCTAGAAAGTCTATGCCAGCGGGGTGAAGGAGCTGTGCTGGTAGGTTGAGGGTTCTACACTGGAGCTGAGAAGTCACACTCACAACAAACACCAGGGCTGTCTTGAAAAGCACCACAGCCATCCTCAGCGACACGGAGGCCCCGAGCTCCTCCAACGACAAGCACAGTCGAGTACATGCCAGGAAGCCAGCGTGATGAGTTTGTCCTGGAGATTAAATGGCTCACATATTTATCTCTGGAGCCAGAAAGTGATGCTTGATGTAAGGACCACAGCTCCCCCAAAGAGAACCACAGCCACTCTCAGCAACAAGGTCCCGAGCTCCTCTGATGACAATGGTCGAAGTCACACTGGGGAAGCTGGTCATGACGAGCTCCTCCAGGACAACCAGCACCTCAAACAGCAGCACTTAGAGAAACCCGCAACCCTCATTCATCTTCTCCACATCTCTATTTATGCTGGCAACTTTCCTCCGGTGGAACATCTGTGCTCAGCACCATGCTGATTTAATTCAGCTGGTGTTAAGTTGACCACCAGTTTTCAATCCATAACAACCACTGTGAAAATCAGTGTGGAAATTCTTCAGAAAATTAAGATAAGTGGTCCATTTGACCAAGCTATTCCCCTTCTGGCTATGTCCTAGAAGAATTGAAAACATCATGCCACATCAGTATCTGTGTACCTGTGTTTATAGCAGTACAATTAGTAACTTCTGAAACTTGGAAACAACCTAAATGCCCATCTACTGAGAAATGGATGAAAACATGTAATATTTTTATACACTGGAATACTACCCAGCTATAAAGAAAGATAAACTTGAGATTTTTAGTCAGCTTGAGACCATACTCATGAATGAAATAAATCATATCTATACATGCAAAAATCATATTGTTCCCCTGGTGTGAGAAACTGAAAAAGTAAATCAGGTCTAAAATGTACAATATATTGTGAAATGGGAAGAAACTGTTCAAAACAAAGGAGCTAGAGTAGGTGAACGGGGAAGGAAAAGTAGGGAAAGGGGCAAAAGTGCAAGTCATTTATGCTATTAGTGTTTCTTAGTTCATTAAAAAAGAAAGTTTGAACTAATGTTGATTAGAAAATTCTTATGGCCATTTCTTCTACCCTGAGCAACTACTTTAAAGATAGCAACATGTAATTTATTAGCTATTGTTATTCTCCTATTATTTCATTAAGAAATTTTGTTGTTTCACCTTTTTTCTTAAAATAAAAAAGACAGTTCTCTATTATATCTAATTTCAACCGTTTGTCTACCTTGTATGCTTAACAAAATTCAAAAACATTTCAAAAAGATAAAAAATAAAATTCAAATATTTTGCTTCCTGCAATGAGATAAACAGGGTTTTTCTCCTTCATTCTGTTAATATAGTAAATTGCACTAATTGGTAATCCAGTGCTAAATTAAGAATCCAGGTCCAAAGACATAGCTCACTGGCACAGCACCCTCCTGGCAAACGTAAGGTCCTGCGTTTGATTTCCAGTACAAAAGAAGGAAAGAATCCATTACTGGAATAAGTTCTCTTGGTTGTTATATAGGGCCATTTGCATTTCACAGAATTAACCTGTTTAGGATTTTGATTTTGTTTTCTGGATCCTTATTCATAGAATGATTTTGCTATGGAGGACTTTTTATGGTACCGAGCTTCTCCAGGTCTCTCATCTTGGGAAAGAGTTCCCGGATGCAGCGGTGCACACCACAGTCCTAGTGCTCTGGAACATGAGGCACAAGAGTGGCAGGTTCACACCAAGCCTGGAAAAATTAGCAACTTAGCTTGCACATGTATCAAAACCAGAAAAACAGACTGGGGAAGTCACTCAGTGAGAAGCACCTGTGTTCAGTGCCCGGTACTACCAAAAAATAATTTAGATTTCCAGTCCTCATTTCCATGACTGCTATATGTCCATTTATTCACTTTTTCTTCATTCTAACCCCTTGCTGAAAATTCATTGTATGCCAGGCACTGAAGTAATGTTATAGGCAGCTGAATTAATTAGAAATATTATAGGCAGTCAGACAGGGCTGGGCCCTCAAAGGAGCCAGTGCAGAAAACCAGGTACCTTGGAGGAGATAGATGCCTACCGCTGTGGGCCAGACCTCAAGACAAAAAAATCAAATGCACCCACATCAGGGATTGATATTCTAAATAGGTCTCTATCATTCCAAGGAAGCCAGGAGACACCATCCCAGCCCTCTACAGGAAGAGTCATTGCTCTTCAAGCATACCTTCTGGCTATATGACTCACTTCCCCATTTGTTCCCGATTTAATAAATTTTACCTAAGCAATTAATCTTATTAATTGACCATAGTTCTGTCCCACCTCATTCCCAACTTTTGAGTTCCCACCTTGGACCTCCCTCACTTTGTGGTTTTGCTCTATAAAAGTCCCTAGAAAAAACAAAGTCTTCACTAACTTACCAGGCCCCTTTCAATCTCTCTCTCAGACAGAAACTTCCTTTCTCTCAATAAATATAATCTGCTCTTAACCTCCATTGTTCCTAAAATTCGTTTTTCCACTTTAGAGAACACAACTCATACCGGACATCTAGTAGGTTGGGCATTTTTCCCCTGTATCAATAATAGTTTTGTATTTGAGAATCTATTTGCATTCCACAACAATGCTGTGGAGTAAGGATTGTCACACACATGGGACACTATGTGACGCCGTAGTACATGTGTACACTGTGTACTTCTAAAGTATTTTGTTACCATTTTCTCCTGGCTAAAAACAAAAATCAAAATCCTTTCTTCTAGATTTTTTTTTTTGCACTATGTATTGCCATTGTTTTCACCTTTCTTCTGTGCAAGAAAACATCTGAATCACTTCTGTCAAAGGACACCATGGTGTCCCATGTCCTGCAACCCCACCTCAGGCAGTCTATTCTCACCCTCTATAGGATCACCGTCTTCACATTTCACACAGCATCTTGTCGCACCTGATTTTCTCCGTGCAACTGATTTGTTCCACTTAACAGAATGATCTCCAATTCCTCCATGATGTTATACATGACATAAGTTAATACTTTTTATGGCTAAATATTATTACATTGTATACATGTACCACTTTTGTTAATCCATTCATAAAATGTTGTTTCAATTGTTAATGGAGTGACAGTGGACACATGACATACTGATACATATTTTTAACATATTGATTTCATTTACTTTGAATATACACCCAGAATGGGATTCCTGGATCATACACTAGCTCAAGTTTTAACGTTTTGAGAAACTTCCACACTATGTTCCATAACAGCTGTATTAATTTACATGCCTCTGTATTGTGAAGGAGGTTAACTTTCTCCACGTGGCCCCAATATTTGCTATCTTTTGTCTTTTTTGACTTCCGAAGGATATTTCTACTGAGTGCAATACTCTTGTATGATAAGAATCCAGGATATTTTCCCAGGAGAACTGAAAATCTGACCGCATTCTCTCCTGGTCTGTAAGCTTTCTGCAGAGAACGTTGTTAGGCAAACTGGGGATCTCTGTGTTATTCATTTCTTTTGATTATTGCATTAAACAACCCTTATTTTTATGTGAGAGGTTGATTGTAAGATGCTTTGAAGTAGGACTGGTTCAGTTGACTCTGACTGGTGACCTTTAACCTTCCTTATCTGGATATTTGTAACATTCTCCAGGTTTTGAGGGGCTGTTAGTTTATTATATATTCGAGTGAGTTTTCTATACTATTGGTGTTATCAAGTACTCCTTGAACACCAGCAACACAAATATTTGCATTTTTAATTCTTCACCAAATTTTCCTAAACTTTCTTCATTGATCTTCATTCTTCTTCCTTTTTCTCCTCTGATAGTATATATTTAAACAGTCTGTCTTTTAACTCAATCATTCCTCTGTTGGATATATTCTTCCAGGGATGTGATTCATCTCATTTTTAATTTTACAGCATGTATTTTCCAATTCAAAGATTTCTGTTTGCTTTACTTAAAATTGCATCCGTCTTTGAAATTTCTATGTTAGAATATTGAATTACTTCTTGTTGTTCTTTTGAAGTTTGTTGATTTTGTTCTTTAAGCAGGTGTTCTGAATTCTCCATCTAAGAATTCACACACACTGATCATTGTACAGTTAGTTTCTGGCCCCTCATTTTTTTTGTTTTGCTTTGCTTTGTTTTGTTTTGTTTTACTTTGTTTTTTGACAAGGTCTCCATATGTAGTTCAGTGCAGCCTTGAACACCTTATGTAGTGCAGGCTGGCATCAAACTCACAGTGATCCTCCTGCCTCAGCCTCTGAATTTCTGGGATTACAGGCCTGTGCCACCACACCTGGCCATTTTGCCCATTAGTTGAGGTCGTGACCCTTTGAAGTCACCAATGCTTGTTGTTCTGTCTAATCTTCTAGATGTTGAAGAGCTAGATACATTCTCCAGTCTTTGGAACCTGGCTCCCTTTGTTCCTGTCTCTCAACACATTCTAAGAAGGCTGTTCACGTGTCCTGGACCGAAGTCACTTCTGCTATGTAAGGACTATAAAACCTCAGTCCAGGTCTGTCACAAACCCACTCTGTATTTTAACATCATTTCAGCACTAGCAGGTGAATCTAGCCCAGGATTATCTCAAACATGCTGCCGGGTGTCCAACATGAACCAAGGACACCTACCAAGGGGTCCAGCCCCACACGCCAGCCCTGGGCCTTGTCAGGCTCAGATGCTTCATTCACAGTCAGTTGCCTGTGGTCAGGATTGGCGGATTGTGTCCAACCCCGGGAAGGACCACAGTGGAGGCACAAAGCCGAGGATGTCTGTAGTCCCACATCACCAACCTGTGTCACACTCTGGGCCCACAGCCCACCAGGCCCAGTGCAGCACTGGGTCACTTTAAGGTTACCCTGTGACATCTACTGCTGAGTGGTAGGGTGGCCTCTTGGCTGAGGACACAGGTGATACTTACTGGGAAGAAGACAGGTGGATGTGGGTCACATGTCTCTGCCTGACACTGGGGTAGGTCTATAACCTTCACTTACAGGCAGATCTCGAGAGGGGGACCACTGAGGTCTTCCCAGGTGCAGTTTCACCCTCCTGGCACTTATTTCCATGGCAAAGTCCTATGCTAGGCACCATGCCCCTTCCCCAAAGAACAGAGTGGGACTCTGCACTGTGCTGCGTGCCCAGCGTTGGGTTAGGTTAGTGCTGGCGGCAGCAGTCCTGTGATCACCCAAGCTGAAGTTAGCATGATCCCCCTGGAATCTCCAGCTGTGGGACAAGCATAATCCCAAGGGAGCCTCGGGCCTTCAGGGCACCTGGCCATGGGGCAGCCAAATCACACATCTGTCCCTCCAGGGTACAAGTCCAGCTCGCTGCCAGGACAGGTCTCGGGGCGCCACTGCGAGCACAGATACAGGGCCTACGCTTCTTTTGCCTGGTGCTAGCTCTCACTGCCCGAAGCCTGGCTCTGATCCGGAAGGAGAGGCTTCCTGTACTGGATTCCACCCCCCAGTCCCACTAAAGGGAATCGTGCTTCCCTCTCCAGGGCCTGCTACACCTGGGAGAGTGAGGGGGGAAGTCTCACATCTTCCCGGCTAAGGCAGCTCTGATTGGTGCCGAGTCCTAAATTCCTTCTTCCTTCTCCAAGTGAGAGGCATCTCTGTCTACACTTCAGTACATCTGTGGTGGGCCCATAGCCTTCACTTACAGGCAGGTCTGGAGATGGGGGCCTCCAGATTTCAATGCAAAATCAAGCATTATGGTGTCTCCCCTGGCTTCCTGGGCTCTGGGCAGGGCAGTCTTGTGCACTGTTGTGACTGTGGCGTCTGGTCCTTACCTGCTCCTCTTCCCCTCCCTCTCACTCTGCCTCCCCAGGGGCAACTTTGTAAATAAGCACTGCAATTTGCTAAATTCCTGGAGCACACTAGACAGAATATAATGCAAATATGCTTGACAGAGAGGGAGAGAAGGAAGGAGAATGGAGAAGAAAAAACAGAAAATAAATGATAAATAATAGGATAGTATTTTCCAGATAATAAGGCAAAGTGCTCTCACTAATTATAAGATTTTACCAGTGAACTAAGAGATATGCACATAAACAATGACTGTTTTGCCTAATTGCTCATTTTTATTTTAAAATTCATGATCTAGTTACTGCTGCTTGCATTAATTCCTTGGTCACTCATACTTACTCAAAAGAAGCTACCAGTTATGATGAAATATGATAGTATAAAAAGAAGCCAATGAGTTCTTCAGATAACTCCTCAGTGCTTACGACTTATGCTTCCATTTTTCCACTTCCTGGCCTCATTCCACAAAAGAGAAAATATTTTTGATTTTATAGGTAAGGATTTGCCCTTGTACCATGCTACTATACTACACTAAAAAGAGATTTAGTAAATTCTGCTGCAAATTACATCAGTTGTCTTTGCACTGATTAGTTAGTATTTTCCAGGATGATAGTTATTGTAAAGAATTGTTTTATAATTGTCCAAAGCACCAGCTTCTAAAGTTCCATTTGTCAAAGGGCTGGGGTCTGGATCTCAGGGCAGGTCACTTGCCTACCATGCCTGGGGCCCTGAGAGCACCAGAAAACAAACAGGAAAGGAAAAAAGCACATGAAGACATTTCTAACTTAGAATTATTTCAGAGATGAAAAATTGTGTGAAGGCTTCTGTTAAGATGGCGCCAAGAGACAAAATTTCAACAATTTGATGACATGAACTAATCTACTTTTTTGCATTTTTTGGTATAAAATTTAGTGACGTATGTAACTAAATGAGAGCAATACTACTCTGGGCATTGCAAAATACTTGTTTGATAAGGAATCTTGAGGAGGCGCCAAGAAGTCATAAAGAGCAGATTGATTTGCATTTCCTTATGTCAGGTCGCCTTCCTTCCAGAGGTCAAAGGAGGAACTTTCCCTGCTTGACAGCTAAAATTGGCCTGTCTTGGAATTTGGCTGCCATCTCTCTGATTTCTCAGAAGGCCTGCAGAAAACATGTATCACTTTTGTTTTGTTTGCCCCATTGGGGTCTAGCACAGGAGCTCAGATTCAAATGAAAGCCTCCCCATAATTTTATTCAGCAATGACTTTTGCCTTATTATGTATGCAGTTTGACAATCAACCTCATGCCAAGACCTTAAGAAAAAAGTAACAAGGTTAGATACTGGGGACCTCCAGTGGGTGCCAATCTCCCACCCAGAGTTATGGCACATGGCAGGAAGAAAGAGCAAGAGATGAAATACAGGTACAGCCAGCGGTCTGGGGTGACCAATCATTCTTGGGGAAGGAAAGGCCAAGAGGCACCCAGAACCTTAGTGTCTATTCATTACACCCAAGTCAAGAACAATAGGTGAAGGGTGGTGGGATTTCCAGGAACAGTAAGGATGACTACAGGAGGCTGATAAGAAGAGCAAGGTATTCCTGCAAGGACAGGGACAAGGGCGAGACAGGAGGCAAGGAGGAAACTGCAGGTTCCCCAGGTGCAGGTCTGCAGCAAGCCTGCGAACACCACAGTAGTCATCAGCCATAGGGCTTCCCGCTGTGACCCCAAAAGACTCGGGGTCTCCACTTTCCAATCTGACCAGAAAGGACATGATGAGGGCAAGCATGGACATCCCCCAGACTCAGTTTATAATCCACGTTCCCCAGCAGTTAGGTGCTGCCCACATTCGGTGTCCTCGCAAGCAACTGTCAAACCAAGCAACTAATTTAGAGGCTGCAAAAATGCTAAATGAACTTGCGTATATCTTGCTTATTTCACTAATAGGAGCAATTTAGAGAAGGGGATTCAAAGGGGATGCGTATTTTGCCCCTCAAAAGAGCTAGATTCATGCTTTGGTTTACTTTTTATTAACTTCTGTGTACTCAACCCAAGAACAACCAAAATAAAGTCCCAGATGCTGTACTTACTGTCCAGGAGATCTTGAGCAGTGTCATGACTCCAGGTTTATTTTGTGCTCAATTACTATAAAATCTAATTAATTAATCATTTTCAAAAACTATCTGGAAAGTGTGTTTCACATAGCACAATTATACATTATATGATCCATTATAAAATTACACATTAGAGGATGTATATGGTATTTCCAATTGCAAATAGAAATTGACTAGTCAATGGTCAGATTTCTATCAAACAGAAAAAAAGAATTGTTATATGATTAAAAAACAAAGAATTCCTCATCAGGTTTTTCAGTGGTATAGTGAATTGATAGTCAGAAAAATCAAACGTATTTTAAAATTGTTAAAAACACCCAGATGATGCTATATTTTTGTTCCTCTCTGTAATGTATATAGATACTACAACATATGTTACCAGACTGTAGATTCTCCCAAAATAATAGGAAAACTTGAATAATTTTAACACATGCCAGAAGGAATACAATGATCTTAAAATTTAGCCAGTTTATACCATAATGCATTATGAAGCCTATATTTACCTTGGTGCTATATTGCTTATGTTTAGTGAATACAGGCAGGATCTATGAATGAGTTTAGAGTACTTGACCCTTATTGACTAGGCAACCTATTTGTACTTTTAAAATTGGAAACAAATATGAACTATGACATTTTGTTATTATTTGCTGTTGTCTGTATAAAATGTACATAAAATTAACATTTTTTCCAACTTGCACTAGCCGTTTCTGCTATGAAACTAACATTTTGCCTTCAAACAATAAAACCCCTATTCAAAATTGAGACTTGGTAATATTTTCTGCT
>PVJX010031800.1:0-20934 GCA_004027295.1 Dolichotis patagonum
GCAGGGATGGCTGGGTCAGGGGGCTGTGCCTGACAGTACACCGCTGTTCTGAGGAACCCAAAGGATGAGGTTCTTTCTGCAGTGTTTCGGAGCCTGTTTTTTCCCTCGGCTCTGGAGAGTCTAAGTGGACGAGTGTGGTCATATTGACACATAGCTCGACTTTGTGAATTTGAAAAAAAATCCTAAGACTCCAGATGATCTTTTTCCAGCTAGTTTTAAAGGGTCTCAGTGGGGGAGGGAGGATGCATTTTCCTTCATTTAACCTGGTATTTTCTTGGTAGCCAGGTGTGTTAGTAAGCTTTCTGTTACTGTATCTATACCTGAGACAATTCTCTTATGAAGAGGAAAGGTTTCATGTGACTCAACGTTAACGGTTCCACTGTTGGAAGGCGCAGGTGTGCGTGAGGGTGCTGAGCGCAGTGGAGGGGAGATGGAGGCCGAGCAGCCACTCCCTCACGGCCAGGAGGCAAAAGAGAGTGAGACAGGGAAGAGACCAGGCACCCAGTGCCCCTTCAAGGACACAACCCAAAGCCCCAGAGACCTGCAGACTCCTGCACGGCCCAAAAACATGGCCGTGGGGACCAGACCTTTAACTCTTGGGCCCTGAGGAACATTCACTGTCTAACCTGATGGCACAGACCTTTCATCCCAGCACTCTGGGAGGCTGAGGCAGGAGGAGCACAGGTATGAGCCCAGGCTGAGCAACTTAGTAACTTAACAAGACTGCATCCCAAAGTAAAAAGTAAAAAGGCCTGGGATGTAGCTCAGTGCAAAGGCCCAGGGTTCGACCCCCAAGACTGAAACAAAAAAACAGATGTGAAATTTGATGTGGATGCCTTTGGATGTGAAACATGTATTTTCTTGTTCTATTTCAGCAGATGTCTCATCAAATATTGCAAAGATGATCATCGGTCCCCTCATCTTCGTCTTTCTCTTCAGTGTTGTGATCGGGAGTATCTATGTGTTCCTGAGAAAGCGGTGAGTGTGCTCATCAGTGGCTGTCCACAATGTTCACCTAGATATAGGTGGGGTAGAGCTGAGGTTATTGTAGATTTTACCGAACCTGTAACACACGAGAATTCTGACGTAGTGTGGGTTTATCAGTTTGAAGCCCTATCGTGGTTGAGGAGCAACAGACCCCCCCTCAGTTAGTCCAGACACCCCTCATTTAATGACCGGGTTATGTTCCTGCACCTAGGTCATTAAGTGAATCAGTTGCTAAATGAGCAATTATGTTTAGTATCTACAAGATTCAAACAAAGCCATGGTCAAAGGATACTCCAACTTGGTGACTTAGCTTTTGCTTGCATAACTCTTACATGACCCAGCTGGTGAGGGACAGCTGTTAGATGTTTAGAAAACTGGCAAGCTAGTTGTTAAATACAGCCATCATTAAAAATGAAAGGACCCATTGCTGAGGGAGGCTGAGGCAGGAGGATAGCAAGTTACATGCAGTACTGTGATGGAACACAGAGCAGAAAACCACAGGAATGTTCAATGCCATCAATAAAAATGGCAACACTGTATAAACAAAATGTGTAAAAGAAGACACTGAGACTATAAACAAGATGTACAGTAGAGTCCAAATAGAAAATGATGAGATGAATTCTGTTTGTTTAGTTATTAATTTGCTCTTAGTATAGTTTATTTACATACTTTTTATTTTAAAAGGAATAAACAGAACAATAAAATGAAACAAAACAGTGGTACGACAGTAGGAAACCCACAAGTGCATATTGTTACTGTTAATCTCTACATAGTTGCACAGTCTACCTTAGGCTGCAAGGCCAGACAGTGCAAGCATCAGGTTGGTTTTTTACTTCCATTGTTATCACTCAGCCTGTGTTCCCTCGAATCAGCTGGTTGCTTATGGGGGTGGAGTGGGGTGTTTCCTTCCTCCCAGTCCACACACTGGCTGGTTTACGGAGTGGTGGGGTGTGGGGGTGGCCTCCTTCCTGGTTCTCCCCTTGTATAGTTTATTTGTAAGCCACCCCCTCTATATTTGTTTTGGCAGGGAGGGCAGTACTGAGGATCGAGCCCAGGACTTCTCTTCCACTGAACTGCACTCCCAGCCCTTTTTGTTTTGAGACAGGATCTTGCCAATAGGACTTAAACTTGCTACTCTCCTACCTCAGCCTCCCTCGGGAATGGGTTGTTTCATTTTTAACAATAATTGCATTTAACAATTAGCTTGCCTACTTCCTAAATGTTTAAATGTTTAACAGTTGCTAAACCTTTCTCACCAGCTGGTGAGTTGTTTCTCACCAGCAGGGAAGAGCTGGCTCTGGGACGGTACTGAGTGTGTACAATTCGGTGTCACACAGACAACCGTGCATTCCAGGAAGGGCCAGCCAGGGAGGGGTGGGCATTCCCAGGCGGACGGGCAGCGCTAGGGTTATGTGGAAGGCTCGCTCTTGGCCTTGGAGCCTCAGCCTGGACAGACCACAGAATAAATACCCCACTCCTGATTCACACTGAGGCCAATCCCAAGACCTACCGAGTGCCACAGAATCTCAAGCCGTCCATCTCCATTTCTCCTACAGACAGCCAGACGGACCAATGGGACCGCTGTACGCTTCCTCAAACCCTGAGTACCTCAGTGCCAGCGACGGTGAGTACCATCCCGTGACACGATCGAGTGAGGGTTGGCTGACTCCCCAGGCTGACTCTCTCCTCAATGACTCCTTGTCATTTGAGCTTGTCCACCTGCCCCTGCTGCAGGAACCCCGTAAGATAAACTGGCAGAGTCCTGCTGACCGGTCCCCATCTGGAGAGGCGGACAGATGCTCGGGATTCCTAGGGCTGGATGGGGAGGTTGAGACCCTTGGGCCGCAGCCTTGGGAGATAGAGCTGGAGAGAGGGCAGGGGTCAGGGCCAGAGAGCCAGGTCCAGACTTGCCCTCCACACTGGGAGGTGGGAGGTGGGAGCTGAGAGAAGCAAGGGGCAATGGTGGCTGCTGAGCTGGGTGCTACGTTCTGAGGTTGTCGGCGGGTGAACAAGGGCCGCGCTAGTGCTCAGGCTCCTGTGGTACCGATGCTGATGGCTAGCACGTGGGATGGATACCCTCTTGTCCTTGACTGTCCCCAAGGGCAGCGAAGACCCTGTAGAGAGAAGGCACAGCTGTTTCTGAAGAGGTGAAGATATGCATTGCATGACAAGTTTTTTAAGTGATCCCTGCCGCAAAGCAGAACTGACTTCCGAGGCATGCGTGTGATTGGCCAGTGGGGAGCTGCCCTGGGACGGCCTCACTCACATGTCCAGGGGCCGGCAGGATGGGTGACCCTAAGAGTTGATTTCATGCTGGGTTGGGGGGTCACAGAGCCTCTCCCCCCCCACCTGTGTGGCTCGCCTGGGTGCCACTCCGAGGTGTGCCCTGGAGGTTCTTCACAGCAAGCGAGGGCCAGCCTCAGGACACAGGCAGGCACACGCGTGCCTCTGCTTAGGTTGGACGTGTGGATTCCCATTAACTAAAGCAGGTATCACAAGGCCTCGTCCACGTCCAAGGGATGGGGACGTAGAGTCTGCGCCTGCGTGGGGAGGATCGCCACGTCCTGGGGCCGTCTTGTTTTCTGACGGGTTACAGCTGTCCTCCATTCTCTCTGCCCTTTACAGCTCCAATGGGAGGCAGCGCTGTTCGCTGTTCGGTAGCAGGGGTCTGAAATCAGACGGGTGGGACACAGAGCCGGCTGGGCACATTTCAGGCCTGGATCCCAGACTGGGGGTGTGCCTTTCCTGGCGTCTGCCACCTTCTCCAATGCCTCGTTCTCTGCCATGTGCCTCTGTCCAGCCCAGGTCCTGGGTCACAGAATGAATGGACACTGTGGGGAACTCAGGCCAAGGGTCTGGCTGGGAGGTGGCTGGGAACCCCCAAGGGACTGGGGGCTCTGCCGTGTAGATAAGTGAGAAGTAGTGTTCCCGTGTTCTGTGTATGTGCCGGACGAGTGGGAGGTGCCTCGAGAGAAGATCACCCTCCTGCGAGAGCTGGGGCAGGGCTCCTTTGGCATGGTGTACGAGGGGAATGCCAAGGACATCATCAAGGGGGAGGCCGAGACGCGTGTGGCGGTGAAGACGGTCAATGAGGCGGCCAGTCTCCGGGAGAGGATCGAGTTCCTCAACGAGGCTTCAGTCATGAAAGGCTTCACCTGTCACCACGTGGTGAGTCTGTCTGGGATGGAGTGAGCCTTCCTTTCATGTCCCTTCCCTCCCTGAACCTCTCTCTACCACACAGAGCTGCCAAGGACACGGGGTTCAAGCTCCTGTCCACTCCCCACCTGGTCAAGCCCCTCCCAAAGATTTTGGGGGAATTCCTTGCCGTCTCCATCCCACCCTCTCGCACCTCACCTGGAACCAAACTCTGTCACTCTCTCATCACTTTCCAGAACTTTCTACTGCTTTCGTGAATCATCTCTTGGTTTCTAGAATCTTCCATAGGTTTCCAGAATTTTTCAACACTTTCCAAAATTTTTCATTGCTTTCCAAGAATTCTCCTTTGCTTTCTGGAATCTTCCTTATCTTCCCACTTCTTGGCTCCTTTGTAACCCTTAACTCTGTGGAGATTTGCCCCTTCCTCCCTGGCCTCATTCTTGCCTCTCCTTGAAGCAAACACATATCCACCATTCCTTTCTGATCCCACCATGGCCCCTTGGTTTCTCTTTGGGTCCCCCATCCTTTCTTTCTTACCTTACACACTCACGAGAGCATTCTTACCATGCTCATGATGCCTCAGAGTGTGCATCCTCACGAAGCCCCCAGGACAGCAGGTGGTGGAGACAGATCCCAAACCCGGGGTGCTCATTATGTGCTAGGAGATGCTATGGCAAAATACAGAGAGGGCCAGGTGTGGTAGTGCACACCTGTAATCTTAGCATTCAGGAAGCCATGCTAGAAGGATCATGAGTTCAAGGCTGCCTGGACCACAGAGTGAGACCCTGTGTCACGAAAGCAAACAAACAGTAGAAAGAAGGTGTGGTTGGGGTGTATGTGAACAAAGACTTAACACATGCGGAGACCTGAGCTCTGTGGTACTGGGAGTTGGGCAGAGGGAACAGTTAATGCGGGAAAAACTAAGGATGTAGGAATGAGACTCAGGACAACTCAAGGGTGGGATTTTTTGGAATGCCACTGGATGTGACAGGTCTGTTCCCCACCAGTCTCAGACCAGGGCTGACCGTGCTCCATCCAGGAACTGGGCTGTGCATGTGTGTGTGTTGGGCACCACCACAGTGAGCTGAAATTGCTCCACAGACCCTGATCCGAGAGGACCTGTGCTTTTTCTGCAGGTCCGCCTCCTGGGGGTGGTGTCCAAGGGCCAGCCAACACTGGTAGTGATGGAGTTGATGGCCCACGGAGACCTGAAGAGCTACCTCCGTTCCCTGCGGCCAGAGTCTGAGGTGAGCTGCTTCGAGGTCCCTGGCCAGGCCCCCGCACCCCTACTGCAGGTACTACGTTGCTCAGTGCCACCCTGTGTTCTGACTTTAGAATAATCCTGGCCGCCCTCCCCCTACGCTGCAAGAGATGATTCAGATGGCGGCGGAGATTGCCGATGGGATGGCGTACCTGAACGCCAAGAAGTTTGTACACCGGGACCTGGCAGCTCGAAACTGCATGGTCGCTCATGATTTTACTGTCAAAATCGGAGGTTCGTCTTGGGAAACTTACTTTCTCCTTTGCAATATCTGACCCCAGCCAGTTTTGATAGCAGAATCTCTTGTGGTAGTGTCAAGGGGCAGGATTTGGGGTGGGGGCCCCAAGTTTCCAGCTGTAATTCAATTGTACTTGTCCGTGAACTCACCCACCTTTTCACACCTATAGAAAACATGTGTGTCCTTGTAAGTGCTGGCCACCGCAGTCAGTGCTGGAGATGCGGACGGGATAAATCACCATGATTTTCTGCCCTCATGAAGCATACAGTCTGTCTGTACCCTCAGGCACCAAATGGTCCTACTGATTGTGGCCATTAACATTTAAATGAATTTAAATTAAAGTAAACTTTGAGTGCAGACCCAGCACTAGCCACAGTTTCGGTGTTCCATGGTCTCCTGAGACTATTGGCTGCCATATTGGATAGTGCAAACATAGGTGATGCCCATGGCCACAGGAAGTTCTGCTGGGCTGGGCTGCTTCAAATAAAGGGAGAAGTGGTTCACATTAATACAAACGAGATAAGGAAGCCTGGGTACACGGGGATGAAGAAAATAAAAAGTACCATGGTTGAGGGAAGGACGTGACCCTCTTTGCATAAAGGCAATGTGTCAGCCATGACTGGAAGGATGTGGAGCAACTCTAGGGGGAGTAGCAGCCGATGCAAAGGCCAGGAGGCTGGAAGGATGGTGATGGGATGTGAATAAAATGAACGTAGAGGGGACCGGAGCAGCTTGAGATGTGACGTTGAGCTGAGAGGCAGGAGCCAGACTCCCAAGGACCTCTGCCAGTCACTGGAAGTCATCTGGGTCTTATCCCACAAAGCCAGTGGGAAGCAGGAAGGAACTTCCTGCTATTCATGACCCGGAAAGACATCCTTCTACCTTAACGATGGGAGTCAGGGAGGGAGATGGGCCTGTTTATGATCCCAAGTGACATTCTCTGACACTACCAGTAGGGGTGGGAAGGACTGTAATCCTATCTGTAGAGGTTGTGCTGGGCAGTGGGCTGTCTGTCATCAAGTAGGAAGAGTGGGCCCTCAGGTAGGGAAATGGGGGTGCCAGGGTAATGAAAGGGATGGGTGGAGTGGAGAAAGGTGTAGTAGGGGAATGGGCTGGCTCGGTGTCTGTCTTGGATATGGGATATGAGGAGAGAGTGTGACCAGAGGATGGCCTGGCTGGACAGTTGGGTGGACAGCAGGGCTTTCTTCAGTGGGGAACAGAAAGTCCAGAGTTCAGTTTGGGGTATCTGTGATGGTACAGATGGGAAGAATGCGTAACTCAGAGTGGGAGTCCAAGCATGGGGCCAGAAAGTCACTTCTTTTTTGCTTGGTGCCTCTCTTTGCCCCCATTTAAATGCTGACCTAGATTCTGTCTACACTTCCCTGTGAATCCCCTCCCTGGATCTGGCCGTCACCTAGCGAACACACCCCAAGGGGCAGGCAGATGAGCCTCTCTAAGGGCTCCGCAAGGGGTGGAGCAGTCCAATGGCAGACCTCAGGGCCATGGCTGAAGGCTGAGAGGGTGTGAACTGTTTGTTTTTAGACTTTGGAATGACCAGAGACATCTACGAAACGGATTACTACCGGAAGGGAGGCAAAGGCCTCCTCCCCGTACGCTGGATGGCACCAGAGTCCCTGAAGGACGGGGTCTTCACCGCTTCTTCCGACATGTGGTGAGTTGTGTGTGGGTTGGTGGACACACGTGCTGGGTTTCAGGGCTAGCTGATCTGCCAGTGTGACCAGCAAGAGCCAGCGAGGAAAGCCGTCTCCTCTTGCAGGAGGTGTTTTGTCTGAGGACCTTTGCAAGGTCATCCTTATGTTCTGATTGCCAGTGATCTCGCAGGAACTTTACAAATTGCAACTGTAACGTGAATGGTCTTATTTATTGGCCAACCAGGTTCTAGTTAACCAATAAAGAGGATGTGTGTCTATTTACCTGTGTGCATGTGTGCGACAGCATTTGGAACTGTGTATATTTGTTCGTGTATGTGTTTTACTGGCTCCTTCGTTAACTGCTCTGTCATTGGCAGGTCCTTTGGTGTGGTCCTTTGGGAAATCACCAGCCTGGCGGAACAGCCTTACCAAGGCCTGTCCAATGAACAGGTGTTGAAATTTGTCATGGACGGAGGGTACCTGGACCAGCCCGACAATTGCCCTGAGAGAGTGTAAGTGTAGAAAGGCATGGCAAGTAAAAGGTGTTCCTAAGAGAGATATTGGCCTTTGCATGTATGCTTCTGTTTGCAATTCGTATGTTCACATGCATGGTTGTGCTTGCAAGCTGTACGCTCTATGTTGGAATAGGGAATCCTTACTACATTCTTGGGTTTGCATATCACTGTTACATACATGTTTGTGTTTATGTGTTACGTTTTGCATTCCCACTTCTGCATTCCTTTGTGCAGGCTGGGTCAGCATATTATATCTTCATACATGTGCTGTTTGCAGAGCATATCTGCATGCATGTGTGTGTGCTCATAATATGTATAAGCACATTTGTATTTTTATTCCTGTCTACATGTGTGCTTGTGTTCAATGCCATATCTTTGCACGCACAATTAGCTTAGCATATCCTGCGTCTTACTGTGTGCATATCATATTTTTATACATGTGCTTGCCTTTGCATGTCGTATGTCTACTACATTCATGCATGTGTGTCCATATCATTTCTGCTTTTCTTGTATGTCACATCTTTGGTGGGTTCTACAAGAGAGAGAGCTATATTTAGTTGTTCTTTTTCTTTGTGCACTTAAAATTTTGCATTATGTTTTCCTTATAAATATTTTTGTTTTAAATTTTTGTTAGAGAAACAAATGGTCAACACATGCACATACTGCTAAACATTAGGAAAATTGTCTACCTTTGTTAATAGTCCAATAAATGTAAAGAAAATAGTAAAACTTCTCAAATTAGGGGATAAAAAGGAAAGGAAGGGGCAAAGAAAAAAAATGATGAAAAGGAAGAAATAAAAAAAGTTTTAATACACAGTGGTAGAAATGGTGTTGCTAGAAGCCAGGCATGGTGGTACATGTTTGTAGTTTGAGCACTCGGGAAGCTGAAGCAGGAGGACTGCCTTGAGTTCAAGGTGAGGCTCCATAGTGAGTTCAGGGCCAGCCTGAACGAGATAGTGAGACCTTGTTTCAAAAAACAAAACAAAACTAACAAAAAAAGAAATGATGGTGCTAGATTACTGTTGTTATCACTTGATCATACTAATTATGCAGAGCAATGTTATTTGAAGTTGTAAGATAGGAAAGGAAAACGAATTCAATATTCAATAGTGTGAGACTTCTAAAGAACACTGATAATGTTAATATGTCATAATGATTGAAATTTCAAACAGTGCTTATAAAGGTATGTTACAACCCAGTGTAGAATCTCACATTAATATATCAAGTGGCAAAATGGAGTATCTATTCCACTTCCAAATGTGTCAGGTAGAAAAGACCTGGGATTACAGCCGAAGGAGTTGGGAGTGAGCTATATTTTCTATATACAGTATTTTGGGGGTGGTTTTAAGCTTTCTACACTGAGTACTTCCTACATAGAAATTCCTTTGTCATTCTTTATTAAGTTTTTATGCTTCTGAAAATTTATAGAGGGAGTTCATTTTAATGCTTCTTCCCCAAAAGAATAAGACATCAATTTAGAAAACTTCTGTTACAGAATGTATGAAGCAGAGTTATTTGGATTTACTAAGCAAAATATTTCTCAATATTTCCTCTTGAAGGAACTTGCCTAACTATGCCAATTTGAGCTGAGTGTGGTCCAGAAACAGGAAAATTAAATAAAGTGTGGGCCAGGCATTCACCAACTTTCCCTATAAAAGTCTACAGTGTGAATATTTTCAGTTTGTGCTCCATGTGGCTTTCAGTTGAAGCTACTCAAACCTGGAGGCTGAAGCAGGAAGGTGACCATAGACATTACAGAAATGAATGGGCATAAACACATCTTTGAGCCAGATTTCCACTATGGTGACAAAATACTGAGGAAATCAATTTAAAGGCGGAAAGGTTTATTATGCCTCATAGTTTCAAGATGTTTCAGTCCATGGTTATCGGGTCCTGACCTAGAACCCCAGTCTCCCAAATGAGTATATGGTGAAGGCTTAAATAAAATGAGACAAGTGGTATGATTTTAGGGTTCCAGGGGGGTCAAAACCCCCCTGAGCTCGAGACCCTGAGGGCTAAGACAAAGACTTCTTTGGACTGCCCATATTTATTAGGTCCAACAACAAAAGGTGGGGAAACTGAGGAAAGTGCAGGAAATGAGCAGGACCTTGGGAGTCACTTCAAAGACTTCTCCAAGTAGTAAATTATGCCAGTTTAGGAGAACCGTCTTATCTCCATGATGTTATTTATGGTAAGAGTGACAGCAGGAGTGAGACTGCAGCTGCAGTCTCTTCTTAATTGGGCTTGGAGCCCAGTGTCCTCAGCTGTGGCCTTATCTTGGCCTTTGAGGTATCTCTGGCCTCACAGGTCACTACAGGCCTCAGCCAGGACCAGTGATTCATAGAGGTTCATTTACTATGAATCAGCTCCCATCGCCAGGGAAGGGGCCGAGGCCTGGGACAGACTCACAGATACACATAGAAAGCCAATCAGTTAATTTTAAATCCTGCTCAGAGCTGCTTCATAGTGGTCTCCAACAACCATGCAATGAGAAAACTTTATTTACAAACACACTCTGAGGGCTGAATTTGGTCAGAAGGCTGGTGCTCACCAATTTCTGCCCTAGAGGAAGTCAGAGTGGAAAGAAGGAGGTAAAACTGAAAACCAGGCCATGAGCTCCTGTTCTATGTGCTAAGCGACAGCCAGGAGGAAGCCTGTGAGGTGCTAGACACTTGTGTGTGTCCTTCTGGTAGATAGTGTGTAGCCCCTCAGGAAGTGGTTCCCTGACTATGTCCCCACCTGCCATGTTCTGGAAGAGAAAGTCAGTGTCTTTAGCAAGTCCACTGAGAGCTGAGTTAGGGTAAAATCCTCATGGCTGCACCCACAGTGGCTCAGACATCCCCACTCTGAATGGTCTTAGCCTGGAATTCCTGGTGGGCACAGAGAATGCTTTGAAGTGGCCCCAGGAAGGAGTGAAACCTTTTCAGATTCCCAGGTTGTGGGGGTCCAAGAATGAATAAAATATCACACTACTTTGTGGAACCAGACAGAGCCCTTCTGGCTTGCTTATTTGTTTGTTTTGGTGCAGGGGCTTGAACCCCAGGGCTGTTGCTCTGAGCTGGGTCCTCAATCCTTTGTTTATTTTATTTCATTTCGAGACAGGGTCTTGTTAACTTATACAGGCTGGACTTGAATTTGTGATCCTCCTGCCTCAGCTCCTAGAGTGCTGGGGTTCCAGCGTACATGCCAGTCCCGATTTCAGATTTCTTCCCAGCTGTGTCTTCCAGCTGTTGCAGCAGTGCACATTCATAGTCCCAGCGCTCTGGGAGGCCTGGGCAGGCAGGCAAAATTCCAGAACCCCTGGAGTCACCATTTCCGCCTTGGTGTTGGGCCACACAGGGCCACCCGCTGCCCCGAGTGCCCAGCGTCTCTTGGTCAGGCTGCTTGGCAGGGCCACCGCACTCACCACCGTGTCCCTCTGTCCCCAGCACCGACCTGATGCGCATGTGCTGGCAGTTCAACCCCAAGATGCGGCCGACATTCTTGGAGATCGTCAACCTGCTGAAGGACGACCTTCACCCCAGCTTTCCGGAAGTCTCCTTCTTCCACAGCGAGGAAAACAAGGCCCCCGAGAACGAGGAGCTGGAGCTGGAGTTTGAGGACATGGAGAACGTGCCCCTGGACCGGTCCTCGCACTGTCAGAGGGAGGAGGCCGGGGGCCGGGAGGGAGGGTCCTCGCTGGGCATCAAGCGGACCTATGAAGAGCACATCCCGTACACCCACATGAACGGGGGCAAGAAGAACGGGCGCATTCTGACCCTGCCTCGCTCCAGCCCCTCCTAACGGTGCTTCTCTGGGGAAGGGCTTCCCGAGTTTCTCCACTTCCCTCTGGTTTGAACAGGAAACTCAGGATTCTTGCAACTCTACCCTGATGTCAAATGGAGCTCAGGTGGCCCCTGGGTGTTTGCTGTCCATCTTTGGACCTAAAGCGTATGGATGCGATTGGCAGTTCACTCACTGTTGTCAGAGGCTTTAACTGTGAACCTAGAGGGGAAGGGCTTTCCACGGCTGCTGCCTTTTTTGGGCATAAACAGTTTCAAACCAGGACTCTTTTTTTTTTTTTTCTTTTTTTTCTGTTTTTGTAGGAGATTGAAAAGAAAAAAAAAAAGCACCTGTTCCACAGATTTTTTTCTTTCTTTTTTCTTTTGCTGGTGTCTGAGCTATAAGATAAATCTTACTTGTGGCACAAAGGTTGGCAAGGAAGGAGAAACAAAACCCTGTTCCAGAATTCCAAGCATGACAGGGTGAGCTTTGAGAAGATATTTTTCTCATCCAGGTGGAAGGATTTTATTTTATTTTTACTTTTCTTATTCACAAAATCGGTTCCTCAAATTGACCAATAGCTGCTGCTTTCGTATTTTTGATAAAGGGTATGCAATCCCAGCGTGTGTGCACATACACACGTGTGCATCAGTGTACATGCGTGTCCCGTTTAGAGACTGCTGGTGTGTGTGTGTGTGTGTGTGTGTGTGTGTGTGCATGTGCGTGTGCGCAAAATATTCATGCTGGATTGATGTCTTGGGTCATGAAGGTTCTGCTGTTCAGTATGTTTAAACTCACACCCTCCTCGCCCTTCCCTCTGTATTTATGGGAGACTGTGTCCTCTGTAGGTTCTTCTCACGGCAAGAATCTTGCCTTCACTGTCTTCTCTTCCTTCTCTTTGGTGGTGAAATGTTTTCCACGTGCTGCTGGAGAAGCATTTGGAGTGATCCTGGATCTTTGAAAGACCAAAAAAGCCAGAATACAAAAAAAGAAGAAGAAAAAGGAGAAGGAATGGGGGGGGGAGAGGGAAAAGAAGAGGAAGAGGGAGAAGAAAGAAAACAAAGAACTGAGGTGACGAGAGTACTGAGAATATATTTGCAACGTATTTAATTTTTCAGCAATAGCTGGCACTAGCCTGATAAGTTATTGACTATTTCCTGGGTGTTGGGTGGGAGGTGGTGAGTGGGTCTGCCTGTGGGAGGAACGGGGGCCGGGCACACACGTCTTCGTTCGGTTGTACAGACATCCATTTTCTGGGAATGACGCCACATTAGCTGCTAACCCTTTTTGGACATCTTGAGGTCATGTGGAGGCTGAGGGCGACTGGGTTTTGTGGATGGCCCGGTTCAGTTCCTAAAGTCTGCTGAAAGTTTCCTGCATGGATAAGCTGGTGATTATCTAGAGCTGAGCCTGCCTTCGAGAACACCTGTGTTTGCCCGCTGGTTCTCTGTGTGTACCTCACTTCTGAGGCACTTCTCCTCCCGGGTGTGTACCTTCTTCAGTTATATGCAAACACAACAAAATCTGGTCCAAAGGCTGATGCCATGGATGGACTTCACCAATATTAAGCAATATTCAAGGAGATACCCTGAGACTACCTGTCGATGCCCTTCTACTCTTGGGGCATCTGACCGTCCTCAGAACCAAACTCCCAGAGCTACACTGGGCCAGGGACCACAGCTGGGCTAGATGTGGTGCCTGAGTGTATTTCTCAGGTACTTGTCACGTTGTAATCCCTAAGAGACTTCACGTCTGGAGGAGAAACCATCAAAGGCCTTCCCGTCAATGAGAACTTCCACATGGATGTGAATCCACTGTTTCTTCTTCGTGTGAAAAGAACCACAGATGCTCCAGTGAAGAATATGGTGAACCCACTACTTGGGGTCATAGGAATGATCACCCTTGGGTTATCCCTGAGTGCATTTTCTTGTAAGCATTCGATTGCTTCCTTGTCTTCTTGGGAGTCATGGGATAGAGACATAATGGCAACTTCCGAGCTCTCTCAATTCTTAGTTGAGAACACAGGTAGACGCAAATCCCAATTGCATATTGCTGTTATTTATATGATTTGAGAAATTGCAGTGTGTAAAATACAGCTGGGGGAGCATGTACGGTGGGTACAAGACTCAAGAGTACAGAAATTATTTTTTGCCAAAATGAATTTGTAAATAGAAGAGGGTCTGTATGTAGATTAAAGACACACGTAGATCTAGGTATTTGTTCTTTTCAGAGTAAATTTATAGTGGTCGTATACTACAGTAGCAGCAATTTTCACATTTTTCTAATTCAGAAAGGTTTTTCTTATATTACTGGGGGAAAGTATTTATTTTAATATATAAAATCACTCTAAAATCACTTTCGTAAAAAACAGTGCATGTAAATTTTTATCAAGAAAAAATAAACAGGTGAATGTGGGTAGTGATTTTTTTTTTTGTCAGCACAGTCTACCTCAGTGTACTGTTAGGATGTGGTTCAATACAGACATCTTTGAGATACCAGAATTCCTTTTGGATCCAATCTGTATCAGGGAAAATAGGTATCAACTGACTCTGGACGCCAGGGACCAGTAAGGATTGCGAAGGAGGGAGTCGGGATGGAGAAAGTTGTGGCCTTCGTGTGAACATAAATCCTTTTACTCCTGGCTGATAATATTCTCTAAATTTAATCTTCATTCTGAAAATGAAATCTTGTATCTTTGACACTATGCTCCCCAAACATAAACTGCGTTGTAGGCCATGCTGTTGTAGCTGATATGTGGGGGGTGTGGTCTGTCTTCTTGTGTTGAAAGGTCAGTGTCCCAGGTCCTGTTGAGGCCAAGATAAGCTTTGACTCACAGCCAGTACCTCACCTGTCCCACTCAGTACCCCCGAAGGGAGCACAGAGGTGCCCAGGTCATCTGATGGTTTGTTCCCACTCCTTTCAGACTGGTGATACTCTATTCTTGGGTACCTCAAGTATAACACTTAGAGCAATTAGAGAAGTGCCTCTTGTTTTTTTCTCTGAGTGGGAAGGACACATTTTGGGAAATCCCACTCTAAAACTCATCAGCATACTGACAACAAAAACTGGGACCCTGTGTGAAGGTTTGGTTGATCTCAAGCTGATCCTGACTGACTTTGTGCAACTTTGAAAATACTTCTGTAACCATCTTGTCACACTTGCCAGAACTCACTGCTCTCTTGCTTTCAGAAGCTGCTCTTACAGGCTTACCCTTCAGCAGCCCTGGAGAGCAGTAGTGCTGTGCCCACCCTGTTGATTTTGGAAACAACAGAACTTGGGCTGTAGAGAGGCACAGGTGTCCTGGGAGTTTGTAGTAAGGGGTTACCAAAAAACAAACAAACAAACAAACAAACAAACAAATGAGATCAGATTGGGTTGACACTTCCTATTTGTTTTTTTAAAGAAGGCACACTCCTATGAAACAGTTTCCCTTAACGTGAGACCCATCCTGTCATAGTTTCTTCTGGGAGAAGAATGGCAGACATCACTTTGCTCCGTGGATCAGTGATGTCAACCACATACCAGGAAATGTTCATGGGGGGGGGGGAGCTGTCCTAGGTGCTGTCCGGTCATTTGAAGTTAATACAGAGGTGAAGCCTTGCTGGTTCTCTGGATACAGGCTGAGCACAACTGACTGAAAATGTGGAAATGGACGCAAGGGTCTGCATGTAAAATGCTGTGACTGCTGGGAATTCTGCCACCAAACGGTGGACAGATCTTTCGCTGTGTCCTGCCAAGGCGCCGTGAGATGCATGAATTAGGTTGGGTGCTGTTTACTTGGAGCCCTTTGTGACGCTGGACACTGGCCAGTTTCATCATCAGGGCCAGGCCTGGCTGGCCACCCTGGCAAATGAATGGATGTGCTATAGTCTCAACAATAGTTACCCTTCTGCTGCATGGCGGGTGGAACTTCGGGGTTCAGTGTGTTTGGGGTACCATCTGGTGAGTCCTCGATACCTTAGGCTCTTCAGCAATTATGGATTTGTTGGTGTTGGGGAAAGAGGCATGCTGATTTTTATAAAAAGGGTGCACAAAGAATAGCGCCATTTCAGAATGCTAATTTGCAGCAGAGGTGAGATTGGAAAATGGAAGAACAGACCGATAATTGTTTAGAAAACACACAAAAATATGAGGAGTTGTGACGGAAGGCAAATGTGTCTTCAGAGGTCCCTAAGACATGGGGAGATGTAAGGACTTTTTTTTTTTTTTTTTAGTTTATTGTCACTTTCTGCTAATCATCAAAATCTAGATCCAGGCTCCAGCCAAATTTTATCTCAGCATGGGCCACCAAAATCCTTGATAAAAACCAGATCACACATCTAGGGCTCTTGGTCCCAGTGGAGAAGGAAGGGATAGCTCCCAGATGAGTGTGCCTTCATGCATATATTCAGGAATGACTTGTTTGGTCTTCACACTTTGTGTCAAAATTGCTGCTCTTTGCCCTTTTGTGTGCGTGGGTGGCCTCAGCCCTGCGTGTCAGCAGTGCAGGATCCAATGTGCCGCAGCTTTTGCAGAAAAATAACTCAAACACAAAACCCACCCAAAGCTCCATTATTATTATTTTTTCAATGTTTTCCTACAAGAGCCAAGTAGCACCATGTACAGACTATGCCTTTTTTTAGAGGGAGGGGGATTGAAATTTTCTGTGCATGTAAAATATGGGATAATTACTTGTTTATATTAAAATTCTGAATAAATTATCTGCGAATACTCTGGTTTCTGTGTGGTGTCTGGGCTGCCTGGGTGAGGTTGTGGTTTAGGGTGGGTTGCGTGGAGAGGGCGGCTCGGGAGGTCCGGAGTTCTGAGAGCAGATGATTCCCGCACTGTTCAGGGCCTGACTCTGGAAGTTAGTGATGGCTTCTGGCAGAGCTGATGGTCTGCATACTCACACCTGTACCGGTGGCTCAGCTACTGCACTGGGGGTGAGGGTGAAGCTCAGCGGTGCAGCACTTCCATCCAGCACTACAGAAACACAAAACAAAAAATGAAACAAAAGAAGCCAAGTCGATGCAGCATTATCTCCACACCAATTCGCAATCGCCTGCTTCCCTAAGGGGCCCTAGGCCTCCTCATGAGACAATCAAAAAGGGATACACTCTGAGAATACTAGGGAGCTCAGTCTATTGCAAATAGCTGGGCCCCTTCTTTTTGTTAAGTATTTTTAATGTTATTTTGGGAGTGCACAGCTGCCTTCAAGGATGGTGAAGCTCGGATAAAAGATGATAACTGGACAACTGTCCCTGAGCTGAAAACCTAGCACAGTGTTTAAGAAGCAAAATGCCCCACCTTCAGCTCAGCGTGTGGCTTTTCATGAGTCACATCAATTGACATGCCAGTTTGTGATCTTGTAACAAATACTTCATGATTGATGACAACAGCAACTTAATGATTTTATTAAATGCATTTTGAGTGATAACATGTAAATGTAAAAGCTGTACATATCAGAAGGGTACTTTTTTCTTTTTTTTCCCAGAAGGTTACTTTTTAATATTCCATACATACATACATTGTGTAAAGTCTGAAGAAGGCTAAGCATATTTACCTTCACCCACACAGTTTATAGTGAGAACTTTTGTAATCCTTTGCTCTAGCTTTTTGAATGTATAATATATTTTTGTTGTCTGTCTTGGTTGCTTTTACTTTTCTCTCGTTTTTGAGACAAAATACTTGATGCCAAAAATGAAGAAAGGAAAGGTTATTTAGCTCACAGTTTTGGAGGATTCAATCCACACTCACATGGCTTCAAGGCAGGGTGGCATGGCTGAGGGGCAGCCATTCATGGCGGCCACAAAGATCAAGAGCAAAAGCCCAAAAGAGAGAGCAAGCCTCCATTCCAGCCTTACACTGTATACTGGCTCCCCACACCTGGGCGGGTGCAGCACTCACACCGCCAATCTCAGTGCTAGACAACAAGCCAATCACAAATGCTAGATTCAGCAGCCTCCATGACTGCCTGAGGCTTGGGGGGGGGGTCTCCAAATACAAACTATAACATTGTCTATTGTCACATTATGGGCAATATACAGCAGAACTTCTTTCTCCTGGTGAACTGTAACTCAGTGTCCAGTGGTCAACTTTTCCCAGCCCTCATTCCTGCTCTCCCTTCTCTCAAAGTATCTGATGACCCTCAAAATACTCTCCATTTCTATGACATCTACTTGATTAGATTTCAGCTGTGAGATCACGTGTTGTTTCTGTTTGTGGTTTATTTCACTCAACACCAGGATCTCTAGTTTTATCCTTGTTGCTGCAAACAACAGAATTCTTTTTTATGGCCATATAACATTCCCATATGCATGTGTACCACATTTTATTTATCCACTGGTTGATGGACGCCTAGTCTCCATTTCTAAGATGTTTTCTTTTTTTTTTCCATTTTATTTTAAAGAGAATAAGAAAAAAGAGGTCAGTACAGAGCGGAACAAAACCGGACAACATAGGCAACACAATACTTAACATTAAGACAACCAGACATTAACAATAGCTATCACAATATTTCTCTGCTATAGTTGAGCATAGTTTCAAATACGATAGAATCAAACATAATAAAAAAGTATAAAACCATTCAAAGAGTGAAAGAATTACAGGGCTTTCTGAACCAAATAACAGAATGATCAATGGGTACTATAATATCTTATTTTCAATAAAAAATTTTGTTTATACTTTCACAAATATTCAAATCCCAATAAGACACAATGTGATAGATAAAACCAATGGAAATAGAAGAATAGAAGCTTGATAGGACTTCTAAGAAGGATAGTATTAAATTAGCAAGAGCTGTCATAATGTTTTGTTTTCTTCAAAACAGCTGTTCATAGCATCACGTATAATAAAGTCAAACAAAACAGAATAAAACCATTCCAACTGATGAATGAAAACATTGAAAGGCTTCAAACTTATGAGATGGGGACTCATGATTACCATAAAATCTTATATACTCTTATCAACTCTCATACTAGGGAGACTATACGGTATTTACACATGTGTGTTTGGTTTATTTCGCTTATGAGTATGGTCTCAAGTGGTATCCATTTATTTATAAATATCTCAATGTGATAATTCTTTATAGCTGAGAAGTACTCCATTGTATAGAAATACCATAACTTTTTTACCCATTCCTCAGTTGATGGGCACTTAGGTTGTTTCCAAGATCTGGCTATTACAAATTGTGCTGCTATAAACATGGGTGCACATATATCACTGTGGTATGATGTTTTCAGATCTTCTGGGAATATGCCTAGAAGTGGAATAGCTGGGTCAAATGGGACTTCCAAATCCAGCTTTTTGAGGACTTTCCAGACTGACCTCCACAGTGGTTGCACCAGTCTACACTCCCACCAACAGTGCAGAAGAGTTCCTTTTTCCCCACAGCCTCTCCAGCACTTGTTGTTGGTCATTTTTCTTTCCTGGCCTTTCTTTCTGGGGTGAGATGGAATCTCAGTGTGGTTTTAATTTGCATTTCTCTAATGACTAATGACGATGAATATTTTTTCATGTATCTATTTGCCATTCGTATTTCTTCATCTGAGAACTCTGTATTCACTTCAGATGCCCATTTTTGGATTGCGTCTTTGAATTTCGAGGGTCTGATATTTTAAAATTCTTTTATAAGTTCTAGACAGAAGTCTTTGTCTGAGGGAAAATCCATGAAGATTTTTTCCCAATTTGTGGGTTTTCTTTTCACTCTGCTGGAAATCTCTTTCAAAATGCAGAAACTGTTTAATAAAATATGGTCCCAGTTATTGATTCTGGCAAGTATTTCCCATGCAGTTTGATTCTTGTTCATGAATTCTCTACCTACCCCTATATCTTCGAGGTTTTTACCTACTTTGTCTTCCAACAGATTTAGTGTTTCTGTTTTAATATTTAGATATTTGATCCATTTAGATTTTAGTTTAGTGTATGGTGATAGGTATGGGTCTAGTTTTAGTCTTCTGCATATGGATAGCCAGTTTTTCCAGTGCCATTCGTTGAAGAGACTGTCATTCTTCCAGCGAGCATGTTTGGCCCCTTTATCAAAGATAAGGTGGTTGAGTGAGTTTGTGGTTGTGGTTGTATCTTCCAATCTATTCCACTGATCCTTGGGTCTGTTTTTATTCCAGTGCCATGTTGATTTTATTACTGTAGCTTTGTAGTATAATTTTAAGTCGGGGATTGTGATGCCTCCTGCCTTGCCTTTGTTGCTTAGAATTGCCTTTGCTATTCTAGGTCTCTTCTGGTTCCAGATGAATTTTAGGAGTGATTTATCTAGCTCTATGAGGTACGTTAGTGGTATTTTCATTGGGATTGTATTGAATCTGTATAATAATTTTGGGAGAATGGCAGCTTTCACAATGTTTGTTTTTCCTATCCATGAACAGGGGATGTCTTTCCATTTTCTGAGGTCCTCTTCGATTTCCTTTTTCAGGGTATTATAATTTTCGCTGTATAGGTCTTTTACTTCTTTCGTTAGATTAATTTCTAAGTATTTCGTTTTTTTGGACGCTAGTGTAAAGGGTGTGGCTTCTCTTATTTCTTGCTCAGTACTTTTATTGTTAGTGTATAGAAATGCTATCGATTTTTGAGTATTGTCTTTGTATCTAGCTACCTTGCTGAATTTATTTATTATATCTAGGAGTCTTTCAATAGAGTTTTGGGAGTCTTCTATGCAAAGTATCATGTCATCTGCAAATAATGATAATTTAGCTTCCTCTTTTCCTATCTTTACTCCTTTTATTTCTCTTTCCTGTCTTATTGGTCTGGCTAGTATTTCCAGTACTATGTTGAATAGCAGTGGTGATAATGGACATCCTTGTCTTGTGCCTGATTTTAAGGTAAAGGCTTTCACTATTTGACCATTCAATATAATGCTGGCTGTTAGTTTGTCATAGATGGCCTTTACCATATTGAGGTAAAGACCTTCTATTCCAATTCTCTGTAAGGTTCTTATCATGAATGAGTGTTGGACCTTATCAAAAGCTTTTTCTGCATCTATAGAGATGATCATGTGATTCTTACTTTTGGCTCTATTGATATGGTGGATTACATTTATTGTTTTGCGTATGTTGAACCATCCCTGCATTCCTGGGATGAATCCTACTTGGTCATGGTGTATAATCCTCTTGATGATTTGCTGCATCCTGTTTGCCAATATTTTATTGAGAATTTTTGCATCTATGTTCATAAGGGAGATTGGCCTATAGTTCTCTTTTTTAGTTGAGTCTTTCTCTGGTTTTGTTACTAGAGTGATATTTGCTTCCAGGAATGATTTAGGCAGAATTGCTTCCCTTTCAATTTCATTGAAGAGTTTCAGGAGTGTTGGAGTTAAGTCTTCTTTGTATTTCTTGTAGAATTCTGCAGTGAATCCATCTGGGCCTGGGCTCT
>PVJX010031801.1:0-20951 GCA_004027295.1 Dolichotis patagonum
TTCAATGATTTAAGCTTGAAAAAAAATCCCAAAACAAGTCTCTTCCCACCTTTCCACAGCCCATCTCTTTTCACACTAGTTCACCTGGTCTGGCCACAAAATGTGACCAGTTGCTAGGGTTGGATGGAGAGTTCATGACCATGTTTCACCCTCTGCCTTGAAAATCCTTTGATGTCTTTTCCATACTAGTCCCTAAAAAGATAACTGTGAAATGGCTATATCCTAATATTTGCTTAACTTGATGGAATATTTTGAAATTATTAGATCTTTTAATATTTGCCCATTTCTTTGGTTATAAATGTTCTCTTTAAAATTTTTAAAATATATTTGCAATGTGTAATCAATATAGTCATCACGGGGTACTGGTACATGTAATAACTGCATCTTGATCCTTTTCACTCCTTCTCCTCTCCCTCCCAACTCCCATCCACAGGTCCTCTTTCTTTTTCCACACATCTCTCTTTTACCTATCAGCTTTTTTTTTCTTATGATTAAATTACTTATGCTTTGGGCTTATTCTATAAAGAAAGCAGGTGATATTAATCCCCATGCCTGATTTATTTTGTTTAACACAATGAATTTAAAATGCATCTACTTGCTATGAATGACGCAAATTCATCCTTCATGGCTGAGCAGTACTTTGCTGTGCACATGTACCACATTTTCTTGTATTTTTGTTTCCAGTTATCTAATAAATAAGCAAATATCTCTGTTCTCCTTCATTCTTACAGTATGCTAAAATTCCAATTTGTTCATTTCAGAGAGATTCATGGCTGCTGCTCTTCAAATTCAGATGCTTCTTAAATGTTTGCTCAGGGCAGCCTGTGCAACAGGTTTCTTGGAGCAGAGTAGACATGAGGTGCAGAAATACAGCATGGAGCAGCTCCACAAGGTGTGCATCTCTCATGGGGCTGTGTTCTCCCTGAGTTAGGGAAACTTCATACACATTCTCATGAGCCACTTTATGGAGTAAGAGGAGAGTCATCTTTCTCTCTGCCCTACAGGAACAGCTCTTATTTCCATGGTGAGATAAATGCCATCTCGTAGGGCTCCAAGTGCTAGCTCTTCAGTGAGTTCTCCAGTTGACTCTAATGAGAATAGCCATTATATAAACTGCCGCTGACATTGTGCCTTGGATTTCACTGTTTTTGGAACTAGCTTCAGTTTTGGAAGTCTCTTTGGGTTTTTAAAAACGCTTTTTGACAGAGAGCAAATGATATCTAATGGGAAACAGTCCACTCCATCGCCACTCTCACCTTTCTCATTAGTAGAGAAACTGCAATGACATGAGCAAAGAATAAACGAAAATATTTTCCCTGCTGGATGCAAATTTGACTTCTAGTTATGTCTGCAGTCTGTCATTGACCCAAATATTCATATGCCACCTATGTATGAATTTTATATGACGCTGCTCAATTTTTAACCAAAGATATTGGTTACAAATAACAAAATACAATTTTATATAAGTAGTATCTTTTTCATAGAATCTTAAAGCAAAATGAAAATATTATTCTTTTAAGCATGTAATCATGGCCCACACATTGAAAATTTAAGGTTATACACTCCGGTTAAGTTTTACTTATAAGAAATGTTATGTTCTGAAATCTTTATTGCTGCAAGCATGTTCTGGCTAAGGGTTTTTATTGTTGTTATTGTTTGCTTCATCTTTACCACATAAACTGAAATCACTGTTATGTCTTGGTAAATGAATGGAAAAACTGGAGCTAGTTTTAGTACTAATGTGTATTAGAGTTGGTTTTTCCTTTCCCTTAATTTGATTAGAATAAGACAAAGGATCTAGAAAGTAAAGGAACTGAGAAATTATTATAATTATCTATTCACATATATAAAAATAAAGTAACTGACAGTGATACCTCATTTTAGCACAGTTAGCTTAGCAAAATACAGTGATTTATTTTACATATATATAGTTATGTATGTATATTTGGCTAAAAATGAAGCTACAAATGGAAATCGACTGGTGAAGGATACATGTTCATTAACATATAAAATTAAAAACAGAAAAAGAATGAGTCCAATATATCTCTCTCAGCTCTATCTTCATATAGTTGAAGCATCTTTGGTGATAATATTAATCACAGAATTATAGAAATGAATAAGGGTTCTGAAGTTAATTATAAAAATATTTTGGCTATAGCAGGAAATATGACAAGATTTGGAGTATAAAAGTCTGTACTACAACATCCTCTTTGACAATAAGGCATAGCACATAGTGAAATGCTGCAGATGGTTGAAGCTGACTGTTGGAGTTCAAATTCCCGCTGTACAATTTACAGCAATGGGACTTTGGTTAAGGTACTGACAGAATGTGACTCTTCTCACTCTCTTAGTTCTCCATTTGTCAAGTGAAGACAATATAAACAGATATTCAATAAGCAAATGGTATAGTGCCCCAAAAGCTTCCCTTAGATTCCTTCAGTAATATCATCATTACAATTTCTTCTGAAGTTAGAAGTTAGAGGAGTTGGAAATTATTATCAGAAAGGGTATTTGAGTGCAAAGTTGCATATTGCATGGTTTGGTATGTTCCAAGCTAATAAATTTTTCTCCTTCACAGATCAATTTTGTTTTCTAGCTGCATTTTTAGCCCTGTCACAATACATAAAACCCTACGTGTATTTTGTTGATGTTATTTTATATTAGTTGTATATATACTAGTCAAAATGACTAATCCATATTTGATATTTGCCTACACTGAAATCTCTTCAAAGCATAAAAGAAAGGCAAAACTGTACCTCGGTACTCTGCTCTAATTTTCAACAACCAAATACAAAGTTGTTTAGAGAACAATAATTATGGAAAGGCCTCAAAAAACTAAACTAGAAATACCATTAGGCCCAGATATTCTCCATCTAGCTATCTTCCTGAAAGTGTTGAGTACATCATATTACAAGGATATGTGCAAATTCATGTTTATAGAAGCACAACTTATCATGGAAGAAGCTTAGTTCACCAAGAAATGAATGGATAAAGAAAATGTGGCATTCTTGTACAACGGAGTACCATGCTGCTATAAAATGATTAAGTTTGAGTCATGTAGGAAAATAGATGGGTCTGAAACTACAACGTTAAAGGAAATAAGTCAGACACACAAGCTTTTATATCATATGATTTCTGTTATATGAGAAATCCAAAATATAAATAAAGAACAAAATGAGGGACAGATAACAAGATATATGGAATTAGATCTTTTGTAAAAAAGAAGAGGACTGAGAGATGGAGGGAGAGAAGAGGAGGGGGAGGGCAAAGGGAATGAATAAAGAATTAAAATGTGTGTGTCATATACATGCACCAAATCCCTGCAAGGACTGTAATCATTAGGTACTGCAGAGATGTTCTAATAAAATATAAAGTTAAAAAAATGAGAATGAGTTATTCCATTATGTCAAGAGAGTGGCAAACTATATCACTCTCAACTATATGTCTTCATATAGTTGAAGCATCTTATGCAAATAAGTTATTAAATATTAATCATGCAATTACAGAATGAATAAGAACTCAGAAGTCAACTATAAAATATTTTGGCTTTGGCAGGAATATTCATGTGGTACTTAGTTCACAAACTTAATTTTTTTTACAGTTTTGGGGAAGATGGCCCAGTTTGTGTTTGTGTGGGAAGATGGCCAAAGTCTTCTTTGTCACCAGTTTGGAATTTACGAGAGGAAGCAAAATTATGCCAAATGTTTTTATTTGAGAACTGAATTGTTTGCAAACAGAAGTGTTCATGAACTGAGATATTACTGCTTTCTCAAACTGATGAAGTCTCTGATTGAATGTTTCCCATAGCAATCTTCTTATTCGAGTTACCTGTATCCTTTAAATCCAAACTCAATTTTCACTTCTTGAGTTTTACAAAATAAGTCGACTGTTTTTCCCTCTTCTGCTGACAGACTGTTTCTCCTAGCATCATGCCCAGGTATAACTTCTGCATGATGCAGTTCAACAGGCTCTAAGTGCATGAGGTCTTGGAGGACCATCCAGATATGAACCATAACAAGAGTCATGTCCAGAACCCAGAAGTTTGCTTACACCCATGCTTGCTTCACAATGGGTTTCTACTTCTCTGTACAATGGTAAATTAAACAAATAAACCCACAGTAGTACAGTCAAACACAATAAATTATGAGCATAAATGTCACATTTGAAGTAATTCACTTCATTTATACTAGTCTATAAAAATACAAAAAAATGTAAGGCTTAATATAGATAATGTACAAAGAAAACAAACATGAATATGATTGAAATAATTCAACATCTTCGAGACAGAAAAGGAAATAGACAATTGATTTGTAAATCCTCACACATTAAAGGAGATCAATGTTAGTTGTTGATTTGTAGTGCAATAGACATACAAAGGAAGGAGGAAAATCCATTTACATCAAAATAGCTGAATATGGGTATAAACACTTTGTTATGATTCTTATGTCAAGTCTGATTATATAGCTTATCTTTTTTTATTCATCCTCATGTCCTTTGTGACCATGTTTCAGTTGTTATATTTCTTAATAAAGCAATATTATTCATTAAAGTTATTTAAAATTTTTAAAAATAATTTTCACCTTTTACAAGAATCCTGTAGTTTCATGATTATATCAATGAAGGACATCTTATGCTTATATAAAAAGTACATTCTAAATCTTGTATAATAACAGGAGTCAGTTTGCTTATTTCTTACATAATTCTAATAGGTTTATATATTTTAATAGAAGTTTTTAGTGCAGTGGCATTTTGTTTGTGTATAATTTTCTTTCCTTTTTCTCTGATGCTTTCAATTTTACTTGAGTCCTATTGAACTAACTTTAGATGTGTGCACTGCTTAGGTCATTCTGTAAGGCAAGATATGCTCACAGCAGTAAGAAAAGTGAGAGAATCTATATATGTTGTTGTTTTCTTTTCTAATCTAATAATTTCCTTTTCAAAGGTATTCAGGAAAACTAGTATCATTAGAAGATGCTTAAATCTTTATGTTCTTATGTTCACTGATATTTAAATTTGTTTTTCAACATGAATGTCACAATTACTGCACTTGAAATATATCCAAGAGACATGATTCTAATTTGAACTTGTGATATACTTTTCATTAAACAGTAAAAGAAAGCTACATATTTACACTTATATTTGTATTTTATTTGTCATCTGAGTCATTATGTCATTTCTCAGATTACAAAATAAGTAGGTAACTGAACGTCTCTCCTACAGACATTCAGAATTCTTTGGAGAATAACTATGATGCATTGGAAAAATAATAAGATTCAGAATTTAGCGACCCGATTGCTACATCTTCTTAACTCTAAGGCAATAGACAATTAACTATCTACCCCTTTTAGCTTCATATATTAAAGAACACCTTCATAGATTTTTACTTTCCACTTATATAAAATTGTGACAGTATTTCTTGACCATACATGTCTCATCTCTTACTGTCCTAGGTGATTGCTGGGAAGATTAGCTATGACAAAGGACTAAAATAAGTGATGATCACTAGAATCCAATACAAATTAAGTATAAAATAAAGATTGCAAATAAATGGAGGGATAAACAAAGATGATAGTAAATTTAGAGACACAAAAAATTGTGCCTGAAGAAATTACAGTGCTTTGCTGCATTTTGAAAAAAAAAAATCTCAAGAAAAATCATGCAGATTTTCCGTAAACTCCTTGGAATTCTGCTTGATATGAGTGCTACAAACCAAATTGTTGACTAACCTGAGCATGTGAGCATTACTGAGCTCTCCACATGCAGTGCAGTACAAACCACATCAATCCCTGAATTGTAGATATGTACTAGAGCACAACCATTTCCTCTTTACTTGGAAGAGGCCACTTGGAAAAGATTAACTAATAATAGCAGCTAACATTTGCAGAACACTTTACAGTTTACAGAACACTTACACAGTAATTGTAAAAAGAACAAAAGCTCCGTCATTTGGAAATCTATAAATATTCCCAGAAATTTCTCCAAGAACTTAGGCAGAGTTTACATTTTGTGATCTGTAATTTAAAATAAAATGAATGAGGATGAAATTAAATAACAATCATTACTATAGTGATAAAAGTAAGGTGCTGCTTCAGATTTCAATTCTAGCTTTTGACAGTGAACTTGAAATATATGGAAAGATATTTGATAAAACATAGGTTTCAGTTGCAGGATTCTTAACAGTTTAAACTTATGTGACTATTAATACTTTTTGAAAAAACTCATAAAACACATCACAGTGATGAAAAGTTGAGCTTATTTCCATTTACTTGCCTTAAATACTACTAATTTCTCAGCTTTAGACCTAGAAATATTTCTAGTAAGTTATTCAAAGAGGTAATTTTTCAAATGGGAGAAGCTAAGTGAGTAGCTTAACATATTAACTTCATTTTTGACATTCATTGCATCTTAGGTATTCTAATTGCAATATAGGTATTCTATATTGTTTTCAGATTGAAATTCAGAAACAGTAGACACAAAATATCTTTGTACTTATGAATAGCAGCTACTTAGTCCTACTTAATAAAGGCTTTCCATGGCCTTGTGTTCCTTATATTGTTTCGTGCTCTAGATGATAAACCCCTTATTGATCTTCCATAGTTTATCTGCCCATAAACTTCTATTCTTTACATTGTCCATAGTAAAGCTAAATCTTCCATAGATCAAGCAAGCATATATTATTTTAGTTCCTGAAAAGATTACTCTTGGGTTTTCCAAATTATATATATATATATATATATATATATATATATATATATATATATATATTCTGCTTTTGTTGTTAGCCATTAATCAAAGATATTTGGAATTTGTGGACATCAGCAATCATCACTGAAGCTTGCATTTCTGAATTTATAGCTACAGATGGCTCTCCACAGATGCTTGTTAACTTGGAAGATTCTGCTTCAGAGGTTTTCAAGGTTTAATATAAAGAAACCTTCCCTTAATATAAAGTATATATTACAAATATGAGCCTATGATTTTCAAAAATACGAAAGCAACTACACAGGAAAAATGAAGAAAACTAGATTTGAAAATTTTGTTTTTGCCAGAATAGGAACTACAGATACAGCTTTGTTAAGTATTATTTACTTGTTTTATGATAGCCCTAATATAGATTCATTTTATTTAGTTAGAATATGCTGCAGAAAAAGGCAAATCTCGCCTTACAGAGCTACCTATATTTAAATAATAAAGAGAATAACATGAAGAACCACAGATGAACTAGCAATTCATAGCTGTGTGTATCTCTACAAGAAGTCACCAAACAAAATGCCAGTAAATCTTCATCAATTTGATTGTATTTAGAAACTAGAAACAGGAATTTCTTAAGAATAGGAAAATGTATTGGAGACTAGAAATGAGGACTAGGAATAGCTCATAAGATAGAGGAAGAGTCACAAATGGGTGGTCCTAGAAATAGTGATTTAAAAAGAGATGATTGTAATTTCGAAAGAGCTGTGTTAAACATTTCATCATGCATGTTATAAAATTCTTTGTGTAAACACTAAGTGATGTTGTGATTTACTTGAAGGTTACAGTGTTAAGTCAGACTTTGTGCTGATAGTTCACTAGGGGAAGGCTAGAAAAGTATATAAAATCTGTCCAGTAGAGTTCTACAGAAAATGTGAGGTGGTGAGAAAAATAAAAGCTAGAGAAAAAGTAGGCTGATGCCAGGCATGTCTTCTACATAGCACCGCTGCTTTACCATCTATACGCACTCACTGTAGTATTGCCTAGAATATTATATTTGGCATTGATTATTTTTAATATGTGAGATACAGAATTGTATCTAGAGCTACCAAGATTTAAAGTGGCAGTGCTTAATTTTCACTACATGTTAGTATTTGTTTACTATTTTGAAGGCTTCTGTGAAAAATAATGAAAAGTTAATGTACTTTCTTCATTTACTGCTGCTTAAAATATAGTAAATGGAAAGGAAGAGTTGGACAATATTTAAAAATGAGAATATAATCTGCACAATTTTATAGCTACATGTACACTTCAGACAAATCTGATCTTATTTCAATCCTGATCTCTTTGTCTCTCTGTGTGTCTCAGTGTCTCTCTGTTTGTCTCTCTGTCTGTCTGTCTCTCCTTCTGTTTATCTCTGCAGCTTTTTCTCTCACAGTGAATGACCATGCTTAGAAGTTTTTTTTGACACTATTAGGTTACTGACACTCTATTTTATAAATAAAAAAAAGTTAACAGATGTCTTTTTTTCTTACTAATCATTTCTTTGAAAAAGTATACCATGAAACAAAGCTATACCAACACCTTCTTTTTACTGATAAATTAGAAGTTTCTGGAATCCTGTTCAAACTCATAGTCTTATCACCATCAAATTACTGCTGATTTCATTGATAATATCAATATCCCTTTGAGTCATCAATATAGCAACTGTTTAATTCAGTTTTGTAAAACTATTATCTCAAATAATATCTCCCTCAATATAATATCTGCTCATACACAGAATGACATTATAGATTTTTTTATACTAAAAGTTGCAAAATTAAAGCAACACTCTCCACTCAAAATATGTTTCACAACCCAGGCGTGGTGGTACATGCCTGTAATCCCAGCACTTAGAAAGATGAGGCAGAAGGATTTCCTGGAGTTTGAGGCTGGCCTGGACTATAAAATGAGTTCAAAACCAGCCTGAACTGCATAGTTCAAAAAGATGTTTAAAAAAGTAAAAAAGATAAAAAAAGATCAAAAGATCAAAAAAAGATCAAAAGATAAAAAAAGGCAAAATATATTTCACTAAAAGGGATTATTCTTAAATTGACATTGAAATTGTGCTAGTATTTTCCCTTGTTGTGACACATAGTCTTGCTATGTGTAGACATCTTCACTGATGCTCTTACTCTACTGTGAAAAACTTACTCATAATCTTCTACTACTGAATCCTGCTGCCCATTTTGCTTAAATACTTATGTTATTTTAACACTTTCAGTGGACCAAGATTTTCCGAAACACAAACATACTCCTGATCATAAGTTATGTAATATTTCCTTTTCCTAAACTCTTCACTGAGATGTCATCACAAATACCGCACAAATTCATGTAGAACAGCCTGATCATAATCTGAATCTCTCCGACTCCAGACTCATTTGCAAAGCAATCACACTTATCTGATCTTTAGACTGAAGATCACCAATTTCAGACAGCATCCTACAATCATACTACATTATCCGTCAATGCTGTACTACCTACTTTTCCCAGTGAAGTGTTCTGTAATTTCCTTTAATGCTTACTATCTATTTCCCCTCCCACTTACAACATCTATGATGTAATCTCTCTACCATTACTCAAATTGAATATTCGGCTTTGGTTCCCCCACATCAGTGAAGTGGTCACTCATTGTGTAACTAAGAAATCTTCACTGCTGTTTATAATAGTTCTGTTTCTTTTATTTCTTGGTGAAATTGAAAAGCAAAACCCTCTTTAAAAACCTGGGTTTCCATTTAGCTTCTGAATCTCCCATTTTAAGGTACAAGAAGAATTTTCCACTGATATTTTCACCTTCCTTTTATATAGAAACACACCTTTTGTTATTAGATACTTTACATCAATTGTCAAATATGCATTTACCTATGCAACTTACACATATTATATAGTTAAAGGTTGCATTTAAATATAAATATATTACATACCAGTAAATTGCAATATAAATTACATGACAGAAGAAATATATTTATAGAAAGGCAGACTGATATAATTGTATAATATTTACAGTAGAATTTTAATCTTCTTCAGAGCCACATTTCTTGTAGCAGTTACTGCAGCTCTTTTTCCCTTCAGTTTATTAATTTATGACTGTAACAAATTATTTTCTTGTTCAAGTCGTTAGTAACATGAATTTGGCAAATCCAGAGGGCATTTATTTGGACTATATAGCTTATTTAATACAGAAGAGGAGTTGAAACCTGTTTATTCTCTTGATCTTTGTTACAACACTTTCCACATTTTACTTTTTTGTTGTTTTTTTTCCATATTTTCTTATCACTAATTTTAAGCCTCTTTCTTGATGCACTTTTGACTTTGTGGTCTTTCTGCAGGTAAGTTTACCCAATACAAGGATGTGAAATTTTGTGAAGAAATTAACAATATCCACTCTTACATACCTAACACAATCTATCTTCTAGAGAAGATTTGCCTACTATCTATTGATCGTCTATTATCTATCTATCTGTCTGTCTATCTAATCTGTTTAATCTGGGTCAAATGAGACATCTAAACCTAGTCTTCTGAAGAATTTTCACAATGATGTCCATTGTTATTGTACCAGTCTATGCCCCCAGAAGAATTAAAAACTTCATACTACAGCAATATATGTGTGGCCATATTTACAGCAGCACAATTTGTAATAGCTATATCTTGGAAACAACCCAAATGCCAATCAACCAAGGGATGGATAAAACAGTGATATTTTTATATAATGGAGTATGTCTCAGCTATAAAGAAGAATAAACTTGAGACTTTTATAGGCAAATGGATTTAACTTGAGACCATACTCATAAGTGAAATAAATCAGATTCACATGTGTAAACATTGTATTGTCTCCCTAGTGTAAGACACTGAAAGAGTAAATATGATCCAAAATGTACAATAGATATTGTGAAATGAGAAGAAAGTGTTCATAAAGAAAGAGAAACTATAATGGGAGAAAAGAGAAAAGAAGGTAGAGAAAATGAATATATATATATATAATTATATATATGGAATATATATATATAATGACTATTATATATATTATAAAAGGTATATATATTAATATATATAAGGAACATATATATATTCCTTTTAACTATTTTGTGTGTGTGTGTGTATATATATATATACAGAAATGTGTATATATACACACACAAAATACACACAAAAATATATATTTTGTGTATATATATACAAAATAATTTTGTATATACACACACACACACACACACACAATAGTTAAGATTAGTTATACTACTAATTGTCACTAGTTCATTGCAAAGAAAGGTTTGTGCCTATGTTTGATCAAATTTTCATGCCTGTATCTTGTAATATGAGCAACTACTTTGAAGACAACAATATACAATGCATTAATCATTGTTACTCTCCTAAAATCTTATTTTGAAATTTTGTATTGTTTTTACTATTTATTGAAATAAAAATATTTATTTTTTAAAATTTTTTATTAATTTTTTTTATTTTTATTAAAATAAAAAATTATATAATCTATCTAACCTAGCTCTCTCTGTTGCTTGTTTCTCAAACATCTTCATGAAAATATTGGATACATACCAGAATCTGCCCCTTGTTCAAAAGCCCCTTTCCTCAGAAGTGATATATTCATTCCTCCAGGAACTAATAATTCAACGTGAATGTTCACCTTGTCATTGCCACAAAGATATTTTTGACATCTGTATACAAAGACTAAGGACTTCAATTCTGAAATCTTAGACTACTTCATAATAACCAATAGGCCAATCTGTTTCTCCCACTACCTATAACACAGAAACATCCACTTCCTCAACTTTCTGAAAATTCTTTTTCCTTTCTGTATTTTTTCACAGTAGCAAAAATTATTTTATTTCAAAGCATGTATGATCATAACTTCCTCCCTGAGCATCCTTCAGTGTCTGCTCATTCTGTTTAAAATAAAATTTAAAAATTTTAACATGTATTGAAAGATTTAGAATGACTTGGACCCTAGTTAACAAAACACCAGCTTTTTTCACTGTATTCCAGGCACTTAAGCCTTTTACTTTTCCTAAAATATGAAAATATATGACCTTTCTACTTAAAGGTCACTACAGGCTATTTCCTCTTGCTAGAAATCTCCTCCCCATATTTCATTTCATAAATACTACTCATGCTTCAAATGCTAGTTTAAGTCTCTTATCCTCAGAGAAATATCTACCTTCATCTATCATTAAAAATGAAATTTCTGGGGTAATATATTCCAACTATGTTTACAGCATTTAACATACATTTATACATGCATGTTTATTGATGTGATTATTTTACTAGTGTGCACCTTGTTATATATCTCAGAAGAGGCACCATACTCACTGTTGTTCACCATCAACATCTTAGTGCTTCTGTGGGGTAAAGACCAGCATCAAGTAAAACCATTTTACAGGCTGTTCAGTGCATAAAGATAGCATTTTATGGAGGTTTATTATGGTTTAATTCTAGCTTATGCAATTTTTGGTAAGTGTTGCTTCCCAGCACAGGACTGTGACTTCCTGGAGTTGTACCTTAGTCTGGCTGGCACAAAATTACTATATGGCCTGAAGCGGTATTTAAAAGCACTCAATAAATAGTGGCTAGTGTACAGAATAAAATTCTGTGCCAGTGTCCCAAAATATCTCGTTTGTAACACAAACTAGGTTATAGAAATTTAGTCATGTTTGTATATAACAACTATTCCAGTTGGTTGAAGTTGAGAAATAATTGCGGTTGAATTCATGTGGTCAGTAACATTCCTGAAAGGTATTTTTTTAATTGTAGGATTGTTAATACACAAAGCTAAATTGGTTTACTGACTTAAAGGCAAGGCTGTTTCAAGGGCTTTATAGCAATATGCCTTCCACTGGAAAAAAATTGTTCATAAAACAGTTAATTTCACATTTGACATATTATGCCATATATTGAAGTAATCTACTTGGCACAGATTGAACTTCATAAATTCTATTACATAAATGGACTCAGTTTAACTTTGCCACATGGTCTGGGTGTCTGTCTCATAAAATTCTATTCATGATCACATGAATAAGAAAAGTGTCTGAGTGGATCAGTGGCTATAAATTAAAAATACAGCTTATAACAGATTTCTCAGTGTGAGACTGGCAACACTGTCACATTTAAATAAAAGTGAATAGTACATCATTGCTTAATATAGCACAAATCTATGGGTTGGGTGGAAAAATCTGGGAAACTTTGCTAACATATTTTTTAATGCAAATAAACTCTGAATATATAGGGTAAAATTACACTGAGAGTGTTGATTAGCTTATGTTTTTGAGTCATGTTTTGTTTTAGTTTTGTTAGAATCGTCTTTAAAAATATTTCATAACAAAAACCCACCCCTAGTGGGAGTCTAAGAAAGGTGAGGGAACTAGATTTTTATTTTTATGCACATAAATGGAAGGGAAGCACTGCTTCATAGAGATATCAAAATATTTGATAGTTATATGTCTTAGCAACAGATTTTTAATTGCCAAGGAAAGTGAACCTGGAGAGGGCCATCTGCTGGTGCTGATTACTTTCTCGGCACAAACGCGCACCTGAGGTGAATCAGATCTGCCCAACAGCACATTGAGGTCAATTTTCAGTGAACTTTAGTTTTTCCTGGCTGAAGCCGAGCTTCCCACAAATGGTCAAGATTATTCCTCCATCTGTTTCTGGTGAAAGTTTGCTGTTCACTGGTTGGAATGCAACATGAGTCATTTACTAGCAAAACATCATACTGCAAAGGCCACAATATGCTCAATTAATTTAACGTGCCTGAGGAGGACGGCTAGCAAGCAGCTCTCTATCTGGTGGCATGTGGATGCAACCACCCAGTTCTACAGATCATTTAAAATCTTATAGCATGCCCTTTGCAGAGACTGAAATAACTGTAATGGTGTGATAGGATTTAAAAGTTGTTGGCAAGTATTGCTTTAATGATGAAATGTAGGCTCATCATATAAAAAATCAAAAACTTTTATCAAAAATATTCTTGGTAATAAAATGTTTACTAAAATATTTATACTGTTTTAAGTTAATTTTAGGAGATATAGATTGTATTCATAAATGGATTTTCTAAATTTCAATAGTTAAATAATCATAGTAAGTGTAAAATCCTGAAGTACACCATGACAGTTACTAACAAATGTATAATCGTTAATGGCAGCTGCTTCCAAAGCTGAAGGACATTCATGAAGTCCAAAGGAGACTAAGAGCGCATAAAACATAAAATATGCAAAGAAATATGGGAATGAGGTAGAAATCATAGTTTGAATAGGATTATATTCTACAGTGTCACTGATAGAAACTCTCAAATATTCTGTTACTATTGACTTTAGGTAAATTGAAATATATCTTTTGAGACTAAATATAGTTTTCTATCATGCTATAGATTATCGCTTACAGATACACACAGGGTAATTCTTTATTCTCTTTCTGCTCCTCCAAAGTGAAATTTTTTACTGATCATTTTTAATAGATGGAATATGCAAGGTTGTAGAGAATATAAGGGCTTACATGCTGGGAAATAGTAGGGGAATATCACAAAGAATCAGCAAATGGGATTTCATCTTATTAAAGAGCTTTTACACAACAAAAGAAGTAGCCAACACAATGAAAAGATAACCAAGAGTGGGAAAAAATAATAGTCAGATGTCTCTTAGACAAAGGACTTAATGTGAAAACATATGAAGAACTGAAAAAAATCAGACACCCAAATTTCAAAGACCCTCTCCAAAAATGGGCATCTGCAATGAGTACACACACACTTCTCAGATAAAGAAATACAAATGGCAAATAAATACAAGAAAAAATGTTTAATATCATCAGTCATTTGAGAGATACAAATTAAAAGAACACTGAGATCCCATCCCACCCCAGAAGAAATGAATAATGTACAAAAATCTCAACCAATAACACATGCTGGATGGAACGTGGGGAAAAAGGAACCCTTTTAAACTGTTGGTGGGAGTGAAAGACTGGTGCAACCACTATGGAAATAAGTGTGTATATATTTCTTAAAATCTAGGGTTAGAGGTTGCATTCAACCCCAGCTATTCCTCTTCTGGGCATATTCCCAGAAGAACTAAAAACATCATACCACAGTGATATATGTGCACCCATGTTTATAACAGCACAATTAGTAATAGCTAAATCTTGGAAACAACCCAAATGCCCATCAACTGATGAATGGATAAACATTTTTTAATATAATGGAATACTACTCAGCCAGAAAGAATGAAAAAATGAAGACAGTTTTAGGTAAATGGATGAAACTCATGACCATACTCAAAAGTGAAATAAATCAGATCCATATGTATAAACATCATTTTGTCTCATTGCTGTGAGAAACTAAACAAGTAAATAAAATCCAAAATGTACAATAGATTTTGTGAATTAGGAAGAAACTGTCCAAAAGAAAAGGCATACTGTGATGTGAGAAAGGGGAAAGAAAGAAAGGGAAAAAGAAAAAATATATATTTATACACAATAGTTAAGATAGTTATATAGCTATTTTTCTTAGTTCATTGAAAAATGTGACAATATTATTTGGACAAGATATCATGTATATGTCTTATACTCTGAATAATTACTATGAAGACAACAATATACAATGTATTAATTATTATAACTGTCCTACTAACCTGTTTTAAAACTCCTTTTTATTGTTAATTTTATGATTTTTTTCTCTCTTTCAACAAAAAATTTGACATAATACTGACTTGATGTTGAACCCTGATATCCCAGGACCTGGGGAGGTGATGCAAGAGACTTGCCATGAGTTTAAGGCCACCCTGGACTACATAGTGAGAGTGAGACTCTGACTCAACAAAATTTACTGTTTTTGTACAAATCCATAATAAATAAAGGTGATTATTGAATATTATTTGAAGATAAAAACTTACTTTATAATCCATTCCAGATATTAACTAATATTGATCAACACTTAAGATAGTTAATAGCCTTTTACATTTAGTGGTATTTCAATCTGTTGCAGGTACAAATGATCAGTTATTGTATTAGGCATATTTAGGCTGCTATAACAAAACACCAAATACAATGTTCAATATAATAATGGAAATGTTTCTCATAATACTGGGGTCTGGATCATTGAAAATAGGATGCAGGCTGACTTGCCATCTGGTGAGGGTCCGCTCTGGTTCGTAGAGGTTGTCTTCTTGCTGTATTCTTTTAGAATGCAAGAGGAATATGAGATTCCTAGATCCTGGTTTAGAAAGATACTAACTCATGATTTAATTGCTTCCTATAAAGCTTTATTGCTTAAAATCATCACTTTGGGGACAGGATTTGAAGACATAAGTTTTAGAAAGATAGAAAATTTTAGACCATAGTGTATACTTCAAACATATAAAATAATTCTTGAAGTATAAATGGAAATTAGTCTTCTAGCTTTGGATTAGAATACTCAAGATACGTGATACTAAATGTCGTATGTACCTTTTGAATAATTCCAAGAAAACTTTGTTTTCTTAGTTTGTCTTATAAGTAGAAGCATATTTGCCAAGTGTCAGGATGGAATATACATGAGAACAAAACAACCAACACCTACAACTAACAGGTTTATTTGGGCTCAACGTTTGTAATGGTTTCAGTACACAGTTGACTGATTTCAAGACAGGAACAGAATGGTAGTGTGGCATAGGGAAAGAAAGCTGCTCACATCACGGCAGCCAGGAAGGAGAGAGAGAAAGGAGGTCTTGATGAGGGAAACACACCCTTTCATGTCACAGTTTCAGTGACCCACCTTTAACCCAGCGCTACCTCTTAACAGCACACGCAAGTGGTGAATTTATCTGTTGATGAATCTACTGATGAGTATAGCACTTTCACAGTTTCAACCACCTTCCAAAAGCTCCACTTTTGAATGAATGAGGTTTTGGGGGAAATTTTATGTTATGTAAACCAAATATAATATTATTCCTCTACCCCTTTAAACACTTTTTCATAATTTTATGCACAATGCAATTAGTCCTTCTCTAGGAGTCATTCAATTTTTAAATAGTTCCAACACTGTTAAAAAATGTAAATCTTGCTGGACAAGATTAGTATGCCTGTAAACCCAGCATTCAGGAGGCTGAAACATGAGGATTTCTTGGTTTCAAGGTCAGCCTGGGCTCCATACTGAGTTCAAGGCCAGCATGAACTATATAGTGAGACACTTTCTCAAAGAAAAAAAGAAACAAAGAAAAGAAAAAGTCTAAATCTAAAGACTCCTCAGATTCTCAAGGAAAACCCTTCGCTGTGAGCCCCTATTAAAAAGAAAAATTACAAATACAACTGCAAATGAAATGACACAGAGTAAAAATTCTTGTTTCAGAAGGAAAGAACAAAGGGATAAAAAAATCTGATCAAATCAAGACCAAAATCCATCAGGGCCAACATTGCATACTGCAATTCATGTTCCGAACTGAGGTTATGAGATGTCAACTCCAAGGGGCTTTGAAAGCTCCACTCTATGGAATTGCTAGTTGCAGCTTTCATGGCCTTTCTTTGGGTAGCTGTACTCACTCCTTGTGCTCAGAAGACAATACGTGATCCTGGCATCTCCAAATTCCTGACATCTACCCTGTATTTTCCGATTGACTATCACAGCTTCACAGACTCCTCTCTCAAGGCATACTCCCTGCATCCAGACCTTTCTTTAAAATCTGGGTGTGAGCCTTCCTGACCCCGCAACACTTGCATTCTGCATGCCCATAAAACTAGCACTACGTGGGCAATGTCAAGCTCTGTCACCAGCTCAAGCATACCCAGGACACTTTTACCCGTATCTGCAGAGGCCTCTGAGTGACTGGATGGCCAAATGCCTCAAAATTCTGTATTATTTGGACCAGAATGAGCTGGGTTTCCTAGGAATTTCCTTTCAAATGAGAGCTTTACAGATTTTTATCCCTGAGCTTACAAACATGGGGTATTACAGACTCTGGAGATGTTCTCAATGTTCCTTTCCTATTGTCCTGATGCAAAATACTTGGCTTCTCTTTAGTGCTACTTTTTTCAGCAGTATTCTCTCCTTTGTCCCAGCTTTTCAGGAGCTTCTTATCTGGGGAAACAGAAAACTTTTCTTGTTAGCTTTTTGCACCTGACTCTTATGCAGACCTGACTAGAAACCTTGAGCAGTACCCACGCCACATTCTGAATGTAAAGCTGTCTTAAAATTTTCTCCACCAGGTAAGTAAGTCTGCCTATCTTTAACCTTAGTCTCCCATATTCTCAGGACCTGGGCAAAGTGCAGAAAAGTTTTCTTCCAGTGCATAACATACATGTCTCAACTTCAACTGCCAAAAGACTTCATGTTCCTAACTGAAGGCCTCTGAGATAAGATCTTATGTCTCTCTATCAGCATTCCCATCTTCTGCGTTCTGACCAGAATCTCTCAACATGTTCATCTTACAATATCCTCGGCTTTCCCCAGTTGACATTTCCAAACTTTTCAAACCAGCCAACCAGTTGCAAAGGCTTATAAACTACATAGTTAAGTACAATCACAAAAACAATCCCATTCCCTTTGTGAAAATCTGCTTTAGGCATTTTTCATTGATGGGACAAAATACCCAACCCACAGTTTAAGAAAAGGCTCATTTTGACTCCTATTCTTTAGACATTTAAATCCATAGTTGGCTAACTCCTAGACACAGTATATGTTAGAGTGAATGAATGGGGACAGAAGCTGCTAACTTCATGGCGGCCAGAAAGTACAGAGAGAGAGAGAGGCAGGAGGAGGCTAAAAGGGAAATATAGCCTTGCAAGTCACACCCCCACTGTTTTGCCTCTAAACAGACCCCATCTTCTAACAGTACACTCAGCTGCTGAAATCCCTAGTGGATAAATCCACTGATGAGTCCAGTGACTCCATGATCCAATTATCTTCCAAAAGCTTCAATTCTGAACACAAAGTTTTGGGAGGAAATTTTCTAAATAGTAACAGTGACCTTAAAACTTAGCAGAAGTTTCCTTTAAGAAACAAAACATCTCAAAAGTGGACAGACTGTAATGCAAAACATAGTATTAAAATATAGTCAAGGTTGACTCTGTATAAAAATTTTTACAGCTATAAAAATAAATTATTAATCTTAGTGATTTTAAGCGAAAATCAGCATGACTTTTATTTAATATCCAAGAAGTAAATATTTCCCCAATGATAAGAAAACAGTGTAATATGGAAAAAACACATAAAAATAAGCACCTGTACATAATTACTTAGTGCCAAATAATACAGAAATGGTCTAAGAACATTAAGTTTAATCATCTACAGAATCATCATTTGCCCTGTTATTTGGCAGCTTCATCTCCTTTTGGCAAAGCCTCCTTGAAGGTCAAGAGGTTTGGCAGCAGAGTACTGTACTTTGATGAGTGTCCAAGCATTGTTTGATGATTATGTTTAATTCCTGGGTCATGCAGTATTCCTAGGATATTTTTCATCAGTGTCTGCTGTGTCTGAATTTAGTTACCATGAATATGTGACCATATATTTTACATTGAAAAGGATTATTAAATTCACATGTATACCAAACTGTAGCATTTGTGGGAAAACTGGCAGACAGTCTATGGAACAATGGTAAATCGATTTACATGAAATTAAGGGTCAACACATATTACGGTTTATATCTAAAACATCCCTCCAAAATTGCATGACATGAAGGTGATTGGACCATGGATATACTCATGAACGTGCTGTGAAGGCTGGGTCTGATCAGAAGTGCTACGTCCACGGGGATGTGACTAAGAAGCTGTTTCTGCCTGTAAGCCAACTAACCATGGACTGAGTCCTCAGAAACAGTGAGACTAATAAGTCTTCCCCTCTTTATGCTGTGGGGGTTAGGTGTTTCACCTCAGTGAATGGAAAGTGACTAATACATAAATTGCTACACAGAACGTGTTTGTTCCTCTGACTGTAACTAACATGTGATTCAGAAGTTTTTGAAACTCATTTTTGGGAGGTTTTTAGAAAGTTTGGGAGAAGTCGAATAGAGAAGTCTTAAAGTGGAATAAGCAGAAATTGAGTAATTCTGATTGAGCTAAGAAGATTAGAATGCTGATAGGAATGTGGACAGTAAAGGCTAACTATGAGGTTTCAGATAAAATTGAATATTGTGTGGAAAGTAGACTAAAGGTTATGAATTTTTTTTGTCAAATTATCTCTATTTTGTCCATTTCCTATTATTTTATATGAGGCTAAATACAAAGATGGAGGATTCATTAATCTAGTGGAGGAAATTTCAAGGCAGCCCAATTTTTAGGATACAGGATGGGTCTGACTGGCTACTTTTAGCTGGATTTATATTTAAACTCAGAAGTAAACATCAAGGCTAAATGATTTCAATGGTTTCAGTTTTGTCAGAAATTAAGCACCTATAGCTTCCAGAAAAGGAGAACAAGGTTGCTGAAAAATCTATCATTGAAGCCAAATACTTCACGTTAGAAAAAAAGGAAAAATGACTTGAACACATCCCCTTAATTGGCAGGTCCCACTTTTCACAGGCTCAATTGGTAAAAGTATAAATCTTCCATTTGAGAAAAAAGCCCCTGGCCCCCTGCTCAATATCTGCTTCCCAGGAATTTCTTCCCCCAAATTTATTTCATTATGATCAGCCAGTTAAGTACTCAGGGGTCACTGTACCCATGTGTAATGGCAGCCTGCACATTGCTTGATTTGGCAGTAGACTTTGGTATTCTCCACATAATGATCTTCTTCCAGGCATGCAAAATGAAGTGTTGTACGATCTCAAAGGCTTCCACACAGATTTTAGAACACCAGGTAGCATGCATTGAGAGGGCAGTGCATGAAGCTGTGAAAAGGAAGCCAAAATCTCAGTGCAGACACCAGAAAACTGGAAATTCAAGGAATGTAAATTGTCTTCAGAGAAAAGCCATGTACAGCAAGGAGCTCTATCCCAAGAGACAAACCCTGTGGGCTGTGACCAGAAAGGCCACGTTAGGGTTTCCCAAGTCTTTTGAAGGTCACATCTCACCACAATCTTCCCTTAGTGCTGGATATGTAGCTACAACATTTAATGTTCATCTAAGAGGATTCAGTGTTGCTCTTGTTCTCTTCCTTTCTAACCTTTTCTCCCTCTTGTAATGAGAATATTTACCCTATTCCATTGTATGTTGGAAGTATTTAACTTTCTTTGTTAGTTTTATAAGGGCTCATAAGTAAGAATTTGCCTCGAGTGTCAGAAAATACTTTTGACTTAGACTTTTCAGCAATACTG
>PVJX010031802.1:0-20892 GCA_004027295.1 Dolichotis patagonum
AGTTACTCATCTAAAAACGTGTTGCAGAACTACTGTCAGCATCAATGTGAATCAAGAGGTCAGTCAGCAGTGTTATTGAACTGCTGCTAATATTTATTTTCCACAAATACCCTAGTAATAGAATTTTTCATACATAGTTATTTCAGAGTCAGACCAAGTGAAATGAAATCGAGAATATGGAATTTCTCAAGGAACTTAAAGACTCATCAAATAGTGCCAATTCACTCCAAATCTACCTTATTCCTGATCTCTGCTAGGTTTCTCATTTTCACAAATATCTTACACTTTAGAGTTTTGAGTCTCTAAATAACCATACCGTTGTATGGACTGGGATAAATTTAAATGCCACATAGTCTATATTTCATACTGAAGCATTTTTTGTAAATAAACTTTTCTTCATCCTTACAAGATTCTCGATAATTTATAGCATTCTAAAAAAAAGACAAAATTATAAGATTTATATCAAATGTCATTGCACAATAACAGAAAAACATAAGAGAATGATCAAATTCTGATGATTCATTTATAGAGACAGTTTTACAATGGGCGAATGAGTAAATACGTGTGTGATAGAAAAAGAAAGAGGTAAACAGAAGGACAGAGAGACAAAGGAGGAGGAAGAGAGTAAGAACTATTTATTGTGCTTTGGGGTTTGTGAATTATATAGATTCTGTTGAAAAAAATTAATACTCTCATGACTTTATTATCATAAGCCCATCAGGAATTAATGATATGTATTTTATAAGAACACATTTTAGCGTAATTTGTACTGACCCATACAATATCTACTATTTTAAAGTAAATACACCATGGCAGGTTATTCACTAGTCTATCAGCAGGTATGCGTGCAGTAGAATCTCAGTTAGATAAGTGGTAATTATCAGCATTCTCACAATAAAGAGATCAAATAATGGGAAAGTGTTGTTTTTATACTGGTCTTAAATGTTAAATTATAATTCCATTTGTATATATATATATATATATATATATATATATATATGTATAAATTTTTCTCCTGAATATTTTGGTGGCCTTGCCTTTGAAAATCTGATTCAAACAAGCCTAGATTCCATTAGAAAAAGGAGAGAATGAGAGACATAGTAACAGACATAACAAAGCAGTCTCAAGCCAGCGGTCCTGAGACTTTGGGAAGGCTGTCTCCTTTCATTTCCTATATAATAACTGCAACTTTCATCTTATCACATTTGTGATTTAATTCATTAGTGATTCCTGCTGTAATCCTTACAATGACTAAATTCCCAGAGCAACAAGAGAGGGAGAAATTATTAGACAAATCTTATTTTGCTGTAATTTATAAATATTTAATTAGAAAAATCTCAAAGGAGAATTTATTTTTTTCCTCTAAGAACACTCAGTTTTTATGTAAGGTTTGATATTTTTATAAAAATAACATATGCTTTTTACATTTTGATACTACATACCAAATGAACATAAATGTTACATCTATAAATAATTATATTATCTGTACTCTTCCATAAGTCATTTTTATAAATTTACATTTATCATTATATTTCTTTAAGTAGAGCATAATGCCAATCTTGTCATAAAGGTTCATTGCTGTGGTTGTATAATACCTACATTTATTATTTATATATTTTATCAACAAATTATTAATTTTAATTTTGTGAGTTTTATTATATTAAACAATGGTACTTAATAAGAAACACTATCCAAAATATTGAATATTGATATTTATGCAACATTGACTACTTTTTGGTGTACAAAGTCTAAAAAGGAACAACACAAATAATTTCATATGTGAACTATAATGAAAATACCAATAGTACTCTACAAAAAAATAATCTCTACTTCAGCTATCACTTCAGTCTTCACACATGGCAACAGTACGCCCCATGCATATGCATTGCTTACACTAACAGCACATGCTTTGCTTTCCTAGTCTTTTGGTAGGATATACTTTTAATTTCCCTCGTCTTGCTGTTTTGTTAGGAATTTCTTATTATATTATGCAATGTGAAGTTAGCAGGAGCATAAGGTATCGATAAAATAAATTTTAAATTCTTAATATATATTCCACATTCAGGAATAAACATCACCATTTTACATCAGCTCCATACTTGCTTAAACAAAAACCTAAAAGACAATATCAAAAATAAAATATTACATAAATTAAAATGAAAATACCAATAGGCCTCTACAACAAAAATAATCTTTCCTTCAGATGCCACACTCAAGGAAGTCTCACAAATGACAACTGGATGTTTCATGAAAATATCTCCATTACTCCCACAACACATGTGCTTAGCTCTCTTTTCCTGTGTGGAAGGCTGCTCTCATCACCTCTCTTGCCTTCCTCTTTGTCAGGGGCTTCTTAGTATATAGTACAATGTGCATTTAGCAGGAAAATAAAATAATACAATATCACATATGTAATGAGTGTTTAGAATAGACAACATTTTTACATCAACTAGTTACAAAACTTGGTTACAAAAACTAAAATATAATATCAGAAATAAAAATTTATGTGACCTATAATGTAAATAAAAATAAAAGTCTACCATAAAAATTATCTTTGCTTCAGCTGTCACAACCAAGGCAGTCTTCACACGTGACAACTCCATGATCTATGCAGGAGTGTCGCTTACACTGGTGGCATGTATATTGTATTTTCCTGTTTCTTTTTGTAGGGTACAATTAACACTATTTTTGCTTTTCCTGTTGTCATAGTAGGTCGTCCTTGCCTGTTTACCTATCAGCTCACCAGCATGTGACACAAATTTTGTGTAAAAGAATGGTGTCAGTGTATTTTACTCCTGAGAATGCTCAGGTAAACATACACAAAACTGTTACATGGAGCACTATGTGGATAAAAATCCTGGTTTGACATTTTTGCACAGGTGAAGACACTTTACTGTTCATGTACCAAGGGGATAAACACAAAGACTGCTTCCTGTATCCCTCATGACAGTTACTGAAAAATGTAAGTGGCTAGTATTATGTTGAAGTACAAATTGACAATAAAAAAATGTGGGGTGGGTTGTTGCAACCCAATGTTAAGCCCTTTATTTAAGGTAGAAATACACAAGTGATATCTAACCACATAGTTTAGATTTAAAACGGCTTATTTTTCACTGGCTTTGGTTTGAAAATGCTATTTTTGAATACTTAAATTATCTGCCAAAGTATGCTTGACTTCAGAGTACATGACTATAATCCTTGGATTGAAACTCTAAATAAAACAATTTTTTTATAACTAGAATTAGTATTGTCATAAAATATCATCAATCTTTAATCTTTAATGTTTAACTTTGCCTCAGAATTAGCTTTCAATACATTCAGCTGATTGGATGAGGGTGAGGCATATTATCAAAGATACTCAGAGTCAGCTGATTTTAGAACACAACCACAGTGGTAATAAGTTATGCGCAGTGCAAGCTTCATTGATGTCTGATTAAACCACTACGTACTGTACTGTATCCATGTTTACTCATAAAGCTAATCACCACAGGTAGGAGAGTAACAGATGAAATGTGCAACTTCTTTAAGCATGTACGTTAATCACGACAGAGCAAAGAACAATGGAGTCAGCCAACCGTCTACTAAAACCTCTGAACTTGTGAGCCCAAATAAACCTTGTCTCCTTTGTAGCTGATTTTACCAAATTTCTTGTCTCAGGCACAGAAAGATGGTGAACAGAATCTCGAAAAGACGTGTTCTGGGGTAAACATAAAGAAAACTTACACAATTTATGGTGTATGGAAACATATTTTGAGTAGCCCCTAGAAAAATCAGATATTTAATTAATATCATACTCCAGTAGTAGATAGGTAGTCCCACTTTTAATGAAGGTTAATAAATGTGTTTGAAAAAGAAGGAAAGTTCAGAGTGCTTGGAATTTTTCAAGGTCTATTTAATGAAAATACTATCTGATTACATTAAAGAGAATGAGACAAATGTTGGTGGAGAAAAAAGAATGAAGTTTTTCAACTGGCAGAAGTAAAATGAAAAATGTATACCTAAAGGTAGCTGTAGTTATAATTTTGTGAGATGATTTGTTTAGCTCAATGTCTTCATATGGAAATGCTAATTATTAATTATATGGAATATTTACATTATTCATAAATTAAACTTACAAATTTGAAATTTATATACATGTTTGTAAATATATATTTTTACAAGTTAATTGATAATTTTGCACAACTAGAGTTGCATGAGAAGTTTCATGCATACTTAAAACCAAAGCAGGACTAATTGTCTTCAAATAATGATGTACGACAGTAGTACTAATTGGTAAGAAGTTCATTACACCAGCACAACAGAAAACACTGGTACATTGCAACAAATAATGGAAATAATAATATAATCTATGTGAATGCATAAAAAATATATAGCTGTTTAACATATTCATAATCTTTTAATATTGAATATCTTATTATAAAATATAATTGAAAAATCACAATCACAAATATAAAGCAAATTGAATTCCAATTATATTGTTTTATGAAAACAACATAAAGATTACCATATATCTTAATTTTGTTTTTGCAGCACGTGTGTGTATGTGTGTCTCTGAATATTCAAATATGTATATTCATATATTTTTTGAAACACCTGTGGTTATTCCTTTTGGAAGCCATAATTCATAATTAATTTTATCTTATTTTGGGATAATATCCCCCACTATGAATTTGTTTTGTTGTGTTTGGTATTAGATTTCTTTTTTATTTATAAATCTGAACATTTCCTTATACAGCAGTGTGCTTATTCCTTTTACTTTATATTATTGTATTATGCCTAATATTATAGAAGAACTCTGTGCAGTAATTTTAATTTTCTTAATCTCAGGAAATTGTGTAATATCTAAGTTGTTTTTATGCAATTTCTGATGATAATGACCATAGAAGTTCAGTATTATATTGTTACATTTTGGTCACATTCAGAGAAAAATATAACTAAATTTATTTTGGTATTAACATTACATTCACTGTCATTTCTTAATTTTCTGTGTTCCACAGTAATGATATTTTGTAAGGTAGAAATGAAAATCACAAAGCTTCATATTTCTGAAGATTTTAAGTTGTATTTCTGAATTTAATAAACATTAATAAATAATTCATTCTAGGATTTAATAGAACTCTGATTACAATGATGACAAAATAAGAAGTTGATGTATGTAATTCTGGTCCTTTTAATGAAAAATGGTTTCTTCAAAATATTCTATACATTTTGTTATTCTAGATATTCCCAAAATAATGATAATGATAATAATAGTAATAGTAATAATGATGGTAAACTGGAAAACATAAGAGATAGGATGCTATTTTCTTACAATTTCCAGACTGCCTATAGATTTGTTCTCTGTATGATAGAAACAAAAGTCTATAAAAAAGATCGTATTTTCTGGCTATAACTTGCGCTTCCTGTTTATAAAATATAGTAAAATGGACTGTGATTATACATATTAAGGGCAATGCAAACATATAATCTGAATAAGTACCTTTATGAAATACTGCAGTCACACATCAATTTATAAAGTGGGAGCATTAATTTTACTGTAGATCCAGTTGAGAAAAGGTGATTCTGTGAATCCTGTATCTTTCAAAACAGGGTCTGCATGGCAAAAACATTTTTAACTATATATCCTATGATAACAATTTACATGCTATGAAAATGAAACCATAGAATTATTGTCCCCAGGTACCCCATAATGTGGCAGAGTACACAGAAATAAATGAAGGTTATATCTGGAAATTAAATGTCAACAGGAAGATGAAAATACATGCATAAAAAGTCTATCATTCTTCAAGATTTATTCCATGGAGTACAATAAGGTAATTACACAATGCACTGTTTGTTAAACGGTACCTAATTAGAGAAATACAAGAAAATGTGATGAATGTAACTATAACATATATGTAATGAAAAAAATTGCATTAAAAGTAGTTATCTATTTAAAGTGCAAATTAATGGAAAATATTTTAATGTCTGAGGCTTAGAATAGTTTACTGATAAACAGTGTGTTTAACATGAGTAAAGTTCTGGATCTAAGTAGTTATCTATTTAAAGTGCAAATTAATGGAAAATATTTTAATGTCTGAGGCTTAGAATAGTTTACTGATAAACAGTGTGTTTAACATGAGTAAAGTTCTGGATCTAAGTTCATCCTCGAAAAAATGCAAATAAAATTTTATAATATCTAATGGAAATATACATGTTATTTAATACAGTGTAGTACAAATGATGTAGTATTTATACTGTTAAATATACGAAAGTTTAGAAACAGTATACAGGCAATATAGGATATGCAAAATGATTAAATTACAAGTACTAATTTGTTCTTGTCCAACAAAATTATCCCTTTCCAAGAAACAATTTGACAAAATGCAGTAAAGTTCAGTGGTGAAAAAAGAATACAGAGATTAAAAAACAAAGCTAGCTGATTCTTTGAAGTCTTTTACTTAAAAATTTAATTTAAGTTTCAGCTCTGGCATCTTAAGAATTTGGAAGTAATCTACTCCATGCTTATAATAACAGCAACAAACATTTCTCAGACACTTCAGTACACATTTAGTTATAAACTAAATTAAGGACACTTTAATGATAATTTCAATGAATTGCTGAAAAGTGAATATAGACTAATTTCAGAGTAAGAAACACTTGGAACCTGTAGTTTTAGAAAAATCACAATTTCATGAGTTTTTCATTAGGGAAAAAACCAGTATAGGGATAGGATGAGAATCTGAAGTTAACATTATTAGGTACCTATGCTATACACAAAATAGTGTGATAGTTTTTGGATTGCTAAAAATTATATTGTAAACTAAAATGAACTGCATTTTTAAAAAGTATGGTATATTATAGAATTCATTAATTGGATGTATAGAAAACACTCAAAATTATAGCAGAAAAAGACACAGAAAAAGCAAAGAATAAATTCAAATTAAATGAAAATAGCTGCAAAACACATGTCATATTTCTCTGGACTGTATCAATAACTATACAAGATGTGAGGATATAGCATAAATAGAAAGAGGTCAAGTTTGTACTGAAACAGCAAAAGAAAGTACTAAACGTATGTGTACATAAAAACAGGTAAAGCACACTATCATAAAGAAAAAACTAAGATAAACATAAAGAAATAAGCATAATAATGTAATTTGAATCATTAATATTTGATAGATCAAGTAGGTAGAATATTTACACAAACATTCATAAATTGAGCCATACTCTCTGTCAATTTAATCCAGTTGACATGGAATATACTGTCCAACAGAAGAGAATATATCCTTCTCAAGTTTACAAGAAACACATCAGGAACTGTAAAATAAAACATCAAATTACAAAGACAAAATCTTACAAAGTATATTGGCACAACATAATGAAATTAAGCTAATGAAAGGAGAACTAGAAATTATTCACAAATATTTTTAAAAGTATACCACAAATTTATAATCTATAAGTATTGAAATTTTTTCTAAGAAATGATCAAAGTGTTTTAACTGTATGGAGTTGATACCCGTGAATGGATTCAACAGATAGATTCCAGGCTGTTGTGTACAAGCAGTAACACTAAGGCTGTGTTTTTCATTGCATATATATGACATATTAGTTAGTCTTTCTTTGTACATCTGCAAAATTGTTTGGTTTCTATTTGGGAAATGTACACATAGAGACTAATCCAGCCCTTACTTCAAACTTTCTTATTTTTTAGATTCAGTTTGTTTTCAGCTGATACATAAAACAAATTGTCCATATTAATAGGGCATTACGTGATGTTATACTTAGAATGCATGAATTTTGTAGTGTATACACTGTATGTTAAATTAATTAAAATACCATGTACGTGGATAACTTAACAGGATAATCACTATTATTGACTTTTGATAATCATTCTTCTATTGGAATAATTCAAGGAGAAGAAAAGTTCGATAAAATAGCTACAGGTGTCCTTTTCAAACTCCTAAGAAAAACTAGAACTATGGGTAATATGAATCTCTCTCTTCTCTCAGGATTAATAAAAAACTTCTTTTGAAGTCTGCCCAAGTGTAGTAACTGATAGTGCAGATGATACATGGCCACTCATTCATCACAGCACTCAACTCCCAAGGTTCTGCACACATAACTCAGCAGGAGACAGTATGAGGAGCTAACGAGTTCATTTTATTAAAGCAACACAATCCAACAATGCTCTGACTTCAGATGGATACAGCATTTTAAGGATACTCTTCTTATGCAAAGAAACGTGTCTCATTAAGTTTAATTGAGGTTTCTCTTCAATGTATCAAGAGAAAAAATATATTCATCCTTCAGAATTTATCCTGGTTCCACAAAATTTCCAAATTTTGAAGTTCATTGTCTAGCAAAACACATTCTCATTTTGTAGAACAGAATCTTTTTTATAATAGAAATATAGATCAATTTCTTCTTTTTGAAGGAGTTCTTTAGGCATGTCAGTCATCATAGCTTCAAGATACCAGAACTTCCCAAAGAACCATTAAATCTTCTGCTTTTTAATGTAGTTCCAGCTGGATTTCTTCTAATTATGACCAAAGCATTATGATAAAACCAAATAATTCCTTTATCTAAAAATAGGAAGACTCTATATGCATTTCCATTTGGAACATTCACAGTAAGAACTTAACAAGAAACTGAGTAATCCAGCTTCAAGTCACCTTCTCCAAATATATTTGATGAAAACTTACCGCATTTTAAAAAATTATTAATACTTTTCTAGTTTTCTAGGTACCAATGCTTCATAAATTTATTCTCTTCTGAATGACATTTTTATGTTTTAAATAATTGCTTATGTTTGTTATATGTTTACAATATGTAACAATTATATTAACCTTGGGAAATTACTACCTGTGCTTCATCTTGGTCTGCTTTCCTTTCCTTTCAACTCCCTTTAATATCTCTATAAAGTTTGTCTTCCTGGATCATTAGAACATAATACTAAGTTAACTAACACAGACATAGAAAGGCAATTATTGCATGATTTATCTTTATAAGAAATCCAAAGCATAAATAATTTAAAGAACAAAATAATACAAAAGTGATAATAATGTTAAATTAATCAGGAGGATAAGAACTGTATATGTAATGAAAGTAAAAGAACATCTTTTTTTCTATCTCATATATAAAACCATCAAAAATGTTTAATTTTAAAAACTAGTAAAGGTTTTTACTTTACTAGTAAATAAGGAAAATATTAATCATATTTAGAAGTAACATGAGAGGCAGTCAGTCAATGAAAGTTTAGAAAAAGTTTTAAAATATCGGTTACTTTATCCAAAATGAACTAGGAATCATCTTGTGAAGATATGACAGAAATGGAATTGAATATAATATTCTAGTGTTTTGTTTAGGAAGGTTATTGGTTATGGTTTCCTCCTTTTATATCTTTAGTTTTAATGATTGTCTCATCTGTTAGAAATATTACCACTTCTGCTTTTCAGCAAAAGATTGAACCATTTCTTTTTGAGCCTCAAGTTCCAATTCCTGTTACACCATCTAGGCCTGAAATAATTAATTTATGAAGAGAAAATGATCACTTTGCCTTATGGTTTTAGGGGTTTCATTCCATAATTGACTGTTATTACTTTAATCTCATTCCAATCAGCACATCATGGTGCAAGCATAAGATGGAGCAAAACTACAACATGAGCTAGGAAGCAAAGAACAGAGAAGAAAGTTCAGGGTCCAACAATCTCCAATACCTCCCACTAGATTCCATCTCTTAAATTCTCTACCATTTCCCAAAAACACAACACTAGCCACCAAGTCTTTCACACATGGGGCCATAAGGAACATTTAATATTCAAACTATGACCCATTATATTTCCATTTTTCTTTATTATTGATATATTTTTAGATTCCAAAACCCTTGTATTGGGGTTAACAATCTTTAATTGGTGAAATTTTACCCTCTGTTACTATTGTAGTCATAATCATTTACTGTAATTAAAAATAGTATTGTATTAGCTTTCCTTCATTGTGACTAAATACTCTAGAAAAAAACAGTAAAGAAGAAAATGCTTTTATTTGGCTTATGGTTTCAGGGGTGTAGTCCCTGATCATGGTGGTTATTTCTGAATTTTATAGTTTAAACATTTTATATCCATCACTATGAAATGTCAGCTAATTATTTCACCTACTACTCTATCCTCATTATTCTTTCTGAGAGTCCAAGTACCTATAGTAAAGGATTTTTTTATTCCTCCACTTTTCATAAATTCTGCTTTTGTTTCTGTTTAGTTCTTTTAAAAAAATTGTTATTAGTACCTGTTTACATTACTTAATAATTCAACTTATTGCAGGAGTAACACATCTTAATTCTTTTTTTTTCCATTTCTCCACCCCTCCTTTTGCAGCATCATGTTTATTATGTCTTGTAGAGTTAATTATCATACAGTTTAACAAGATTAATAGACCACAAATGTATAAAACACATTAGACTAAATAAAAGTGCACTTTTAGACACACTGTGCTATCTAAGTAGTGTTTATTGTGAAGTTCACTGATTCTTTTCTTGTGTGTATGAAGTCTATTAATGTAATTTTCAAGGCTTTACCTTAGTAACTGGATTTCACTTTAATTTTTAACATTTCCATTTGTCTCTTCTGTATAGTCTTGTCTCTGCTGTACTTTCTTACTTGACAGTAAATACTTCCATTGAACATTTTAATAGAGTCATTTTAAATTTTCTGATTGTTTCAAAATCTATTTCATTTTGCAGTCTGGTTATGACTAGCAATGGTTGTATCTTTTACACTGCTGAGAATTTGGAATGAATTTCATCTAGCAACATCTCACAGAACAGAACCAAGTTTACCAGAGAGATTTGTTTTTAAGTCTTTTAACTCAGAGAGGATTTACAAATTCGAATTAGCACTTCTTATGAAAATTTATGTTATTAAGTGTTACTCAATACTGATAAACTTGTTGGTGGAGAGTAGAAATATTCCATTTCTTTGACAAAACATCAGTTTACTCAGCCCTTGGGTTTGTGACTATGACTTCACTAATGGTTCTACCACCTCAATACATCTAATAATGTGTCTATACTTCCCCCAGGGATAGAATGTTTTATTCTGTAGCCTTCCTTTAAATATAGTGAGTTTTTACCAGTATTCTAAGTATGTCAGTTTTTATTTCCCTTTTATCCAGAGAATTTTTTGTTTCACAGCTGAGATAAGGCACTAAATGCTTGGATAGAACTTGATGACTCTTTTGTAATCAATGTTATTTATTTTCTAAAATTTTATTTTATGAAAAATAAATCTTCATAAATAATGATGAGATTACCAATAGTTCTCATACAGTATATCTTTGTTTTAAAAGTGGCTACTCATCTAATAAGTTTATATCATCGTGGATATTTTTTCAAGTTTTGTGACAGTGTGTGCGCCTGTGTGTGTGTGTGTGTGTGTGTGTGTGTCTGTGTGTGTGTGTGACATAGAATTTGGCACATCCTGCTATATCTATGGATGCTAGGATTTCCAGTTTCTTTCCCATGTTCCAATAAACCTGTAATAATTTATTAACTATTTCATCTAAATTTTTATTAGCACTCAGCTGTGTATGTTTAGCTGAGTGATCACATTCTGTTCCCTGTTTGGGGAATAATTCTTCTTGTGTATTCAGACAGTTGTCCTGCATCTTCCATTTCCAGAAAAAAAGTAAAAATTTATACTTTATACTATTGAAAGATCTAAGTTAATATAATATGGGTTATCATCTCATAAAAAAAGATTGCTACTAAAATTTTAAAACTCTTGTTGTAACTTTTAAGTATAGGTATATATCACTTAACATTGTGAATTTAGCAAACAAGTTATCAGCTTGATATATACTTTTGAAGGTACAGAAAAAAATATATATAAAATCGTAAACAAATACATACATCTGTGCACAGCACAAAATTATACTTTTATATTCATCAGCCAAATATAAAGATGATTTTAGTTTTTTCTGGGTTTTTGTTCAAGGAGGTATTCCACTGATGTGATCTTTCTTTCTTTCTTCCTTTCTGTCATTTTTTTCTACAATTTCACTGGAATTAAAGTCTCTATTACATCAAAAAGAGGAATCACTTAAACTACATAATTTCCAATAAAATCTTTCAATTTGCTTTTCTTCATTGCTCAAAACACACTTTTACCATCAACACAGTGATTTATTTAAAGCAACACAGTAAAACCTCTGTAAGAACCTTATAAAAGCATAAGAACTGAGCAAAACTATGTGCTATTTTTCTTGAATTTCCTTTCTTTTGTGCATAGAAAATTTAATATATTTACTAAGCAATCATTCTAAACCGCCCACAATTATTTAAACTCACTGTGATATACTCTATTGTTTGGTACCTTTGTATCAAAATGATTAATGTCTGTCAAAATAATAACTTTTAAATGCTTTTTAGAGATTACTAAGCCAAAGAGGAACTAAAGAAACACAAGTTCTACATGACAGGTATGTTTACTATTTCCTGAGGAGAAACTTTATCAAACATCTTTCAAAAACACCAGGTAAGCATGTCTCCAATGTATACCTCATTATAATCTAGTTGACAATATCAGAAGGACAAACACTTTTCTCTTGAAGAAAATGGATGCTTTCTGGATTTCTCAGTGGAAAACTATGAGATTATTGGTGTACCTCATTGATTTTTTTTTTTTACTTTCAGATACAAAAAAATGCAGTGATGATTAATTAGCAGTAGCATCCTGCTCTAAGGTGATCATAAACATGTAACTCTAATCTTCTTTACTTAATTAAATAAGCAAATGAAAATACATTATATACTTAATGCTACTACCATATAATGAGGACTGGATTAAGTTACAAGAACTGAAAATACATATTTTTCACATAGGACTAGTCTTACTTTCTCAAATCAAAGAATAATTATTTGTTTAAGAGCAAAATAGTCAGGTTAAACATTCTGGGAGAAGGAAATTAGGAAAAATAGTCAACTGAAAAAAATGCTTAGTAAAAATTTATCAATTTGTTTTTAAAATTTGTTCTAATTAATTTAAAAAATTGTTTTTTATTAGTATTACTTGAGATACTTTTCCATATCTTAGTGTTTAAGAAAATTATTAATCATTAACTCAAGTATAATTTAAAATTAATTACCCATTATTACTTTTTACAAAGTATCAGAATATTATGATTTGTGTCTGGTTGTTCCACTAAGGCCTCATTGGTGACAGAAGCAGGTTTTCTAGAGTTTGTGACTGATTCATGGTCCAGTACTGAGATTATGGGTGTGAGCACTACATCCAAGGGGGTGTGACCTACATACAATATAAGGGCCAGAAGGAGTCTTCTCTTGTGCTCCTCCCCTTTTGCTTTTCTTACTTTTGCTTGTTTTACTGTCATGAACTGTTGTCCTCTGCCATTCCAACTTGCCTTGCAGCCAGCAGATTATGGACTGAAACCTCTACAAACTGTGAACTAAATAAACTTTCTCCTTCATTTTGGACATTGGGTATTTTGTCTCAGCAATGAGAGAAAAGTAACCAAGACTCAGAAAATAAGGAAAGGGCCATATATATTGTTTTTGATGTAAAAGATTAGATAAAATATCAGATACATTTTTCAGTCTGCTAAGGATCATATGATTTATCAAATTGTGATAATAATGAAGAGATAATATATTTATATAATGTTGGATTGAAAGTAGATGTTGAGAATGTCAGCATCTGTATAAGATACATAAGTAATTCATTTTTTCTATTTAGATACAAACATAAGGTTTAGGGGAATTCATTACCATATAAAAGGAAAATTATTGCTTACAACAGCTACATAAATGAGATAAAATGAATTTTCAAGTATTTTTGCAAAAACAGTTGTTTCTTTTAAAAACAATTGCATACATTAACTAAGGTAAAAGAAATTCTCAAGTATTCTTGAAAATATAATGAAAAGTTATGTGTATTAATGTCATATAAATGATATTAGTAACTCAGGCAGACACACACAATGGATAGTTGAGACTAGTGAGATTGAAGAGACCAAAATATTAACCCAAGAGGTAAAAATGACAAAAGCAAAATGAAATTTCAAACATCCAGTCCACCAGGAACAAGTGCAAGAGATATCAAAATAGAGGACAGTAGAAGTCATACACCTGAAATTTGTGAAAAGATAACAAGTGAAATAAAGAAGCAAATCCATGAGGCTATAGAAGAAACCAGATTAGAAATAATCTCACATAAACAAAGAAAGGACAACCTTAACAAAAGAGTTGCTAGAGAAGGTATAGATAAAAAAGTACAGGAACGTGGAACGATGATGGCATCCTTGAATGAACAATACAGAAAAGAATCAGAATGTATGAAATGAATTCAAAGAGCTCTCCAGGAAATTAAAAAATCTACTGAAAGCTGGCAAAACTGTTTTAATGAAGCCGAGGATTGAATTTTGGATCTTGGGGACAGGATCGCAGCTAGCAATCATGAAAGGAAAGAACTTTTAAAAATAACAAAACAGCATGAAATGACAATTCAACAGCTTCAAGACAGTACAAAAAGAAGCAACATAAGATGAATAGCCATCCATTTAGATACATGAGTCAATACAAATGATATCTTAAATTTTTCACAGAAGTAATAGAGGACAATTTCCCAAACATGGAGAAAGAATCAGATATCCAGATAAGTTAGGGAAATAGAATGCCAAAGAGTTATAAGCAAAATAAATCTACACCCAGACATATAATAATTAGTATCCCAGAAATTCAGCATAACAACAGAGCACTAAAGTTGTTAGAGAAAAGACGTAACTCACCTATTGAAAAAAAAAAAAAACTATTAGAATCATGGCAGGTTTCTCAGCACAAACCCTCAACTCAAAGTGAATGTGCAGTAGTGTTTTAAGCCTTGAAAGAAAATAAATTTCAACCCATATTCATGTACCCTGCAAAACTTTCTTTGAAAATTAATGGAGAAATAAGATATTTCCATGACTAAGTAGAACTAAAGATATTCATGTCCACCAAACCAATCCTAGAAAAAGTACCGAAAGACATACTAGATAAAGATAAAAATGACTACAATTTCCAAAACACCAAAAGAAAAAAAAAGCACCAGACAAAGCAAGCAATTAAACAAGGGGAGAGGGATCAGAAAATCAACAGCAGGGAAATAACATGATAAGGTTGATCCAGTGTATATCAGTTATATGATATCATTAATGTAAATGGCCTCAACTCACCAATAAAAAGAAATAGATTGACAGAATGGATCAAGAAACAGGATCCCACAATATGCTATATAGAAGAAACACATCTGACTCAAAAGGACTCATAGACTAAAAAATCAAATGATTGAAAACAATATTCCATGCAACAGGAACCCAGAAAAAAGCAGATCTGGCTATTCTGTTTACAGACAATGTGAACTTCAAACCAAAAATGATGAGAAGATCATGACATACTTGTTGGGGAATAACTCAAGAGGAAGATCTACCAATCATAAATATACATGCATGAGATATAGGTGATCCCAACTATATAAGAAAAATACTAAGAGACATGAAAAACTAAATATGCAATACCACAGTTTTCACAGGGGATCTTAATACTCCATTGTCACAAAGAGATAGATCAACTAGAAAAAACTGGCAAAGAAATAAGAAAATTGAATCAAAACTGTGAGCACATGGACATAGTAGATGTTTACAGAGTGTTTCACCCAACCACATAAGAATACACATTATTCCCAGCTGCACACCGGACATTCTCCAAAATAGACCATGTATTATCCCATAGGATATTTATAAGTAAATGAAAAGGGATTGAAATTATTCCATGCATATTATCTGACCATAGTACAATTAAATTGGAAATTACTGGCAAAAGAAATTGTAAAACCTACATAAACATGTGGAAATTAAACAACAACCTCTTGAAAAATCAATGGGTTACAGGTGAAATTAAAGAAGAAATTAAACAATGCCTACAATGAAAATGCAGATACAACATACTGAAACCTATGAGACACAATGAAAGCAGTCCTAAGAGGAAAATGTATAGAAATGAACTGTCACATCAGAAAAACAGAACAAGCACAAATAAAAAACCTAATGCTACATCTCAAGCTTCTAGAATAAAAAGAGCAAGTCAAGACCAAAGCTCATAGAAGAGAGTAAATTATAAAGATCAGAGCAGAAATTAATGCAATTGAGACTAAGAAAACAAAATAGAAGTTAATGAATCAAAGAGCTGGTTCTTTGAGAGAATAAACAAAATTAATAAAGCTCTAGCCACCATTATCAAGGGAAAAGAATGAAAAACTCAAATTCCTGCTATAAAGAATGAAAAGGGTGAAATTACTACAGACCCCACAGAAATTCAGAAGCTCATGAATACCTACTTTGAAAGTCTTTACTCACATAAGAGGAAATGGATGGATTTCTTGAAACTAATGAATTAACAAAGCTGAATTTAGAAGATGCAACAATTTTGAATAACTCAATATCAGCTCCTGAAATTAAAAATTTGATTAAAATCTTACCAACAAAGAAAAGACTAGGTCCTGATGGATTTATAGCTGAATTCTGTAAGAAATTTAGAGATTTAATTCTAATCCTCCTCAAACTCTTCAATGAAATCAAAAAGGAAGCAATTCTTCTTAACCAATACCTGGAAGCAAGTATTACTCTGATACCAAAACCACAGAAAGACCCAAGCAAACAGGAGAATGATAGGCCAGTCTCACTAATGAACATCAAAACAAAACTTGTCAATAAAATACTGGCAAATAGAATGCAACAAATTCTCAAAAAGATTATATATCTTGACCAAGTGGGATTTATCCCAGGAATGCAATGATAGTTTAACATTTGCAAATCTATAAATGTAATACATCACATCAACAGAGACAAAGACAAAAATCACATGATCATCTCAATAGACATAGAAAAAGTTTTTTATAAAGTCGAACACTTCTTTATGATAAAAACTCTACAGAAACTTGAAGTATATGGTATCTACCCCAATCCAATAAAAACCATCTTTGATAAACCAACAGTCAACATTATATTAAATGGACAAAAACTGAAAGCTTTCATTCTAAAATCAGGAAGAAGACTAGAATGTCTACCATCACCACTGCTATTCAATATAGTTCTGGAGTCATTAGCCAGATCAATAAGAAAAGAGAGAGAAATAAAAGGAATAAGGATAGGAAAGGAAGAAGTCAAATTATCACTATTTGCAGATGACACAATACTCTACATAGAAGATTCCAAAAACTCTATTTAAAGATTACTAGAGTTAATAAGCAAATTCAGCAGTGTAGCTGAACACAAAGTCAATACTCAAGAGTCAATAGGATTCCTGTACACAAACAAAAAACTCACTGGGAGAGAAATTATGGAATGACAACTTTCACAATAGCACCAAAAACAATGAAATACTCAGGAATCAATCTACCAAAAATGTAAAAGACTTATAGACTGGAAACTATAGCACACCAAAAATGGGCTTGAAGAAGGTGTCAGAAAATGGAAAGATATCCCTTGCTCTTGGTTTGGAAGAACCAAGATTGTGAAAGTGACTGTGTTCCCAAAGCTGTTATACAGATTGAATGCAATTCCAATGAAAATGTCAATAACACACATTACACATCTAGAGAAAACATTCCTAAAACTTATTTGGAAACAGAAGAGACCTAGAATAACAAAGGCAATCCTGGGCAACAAAGGTAAGGCAGGAAGCATCACAATCCCTGACTTGAAATTATACTACAAACTTACAGTGATAAAATCAACATAATACTGGCAAAAAAAGTAAAACAGACTTGAAGAACAGCAAAAGAGATGATAAGATGTAGACAAAACTACAAAGACACTTAGCCACCTTATCTTTGACAAAGGGGCTAAATGTGTTCACTGAAAAAAAGATAGCCTCTTTAATAAATGGTACTAGAAAAAAAGTTTTCCACATGCTAAAGACTGACACTAGACTCATGTTTATGACCATGCACTAAAGTTGAAATGGGTCAAAGATCTAAATATGAAAACAGAAACACTAAATCTACTGGAGAACAAGGTAGGTAGAAATCTTGAAGACAAAAAGTTTTTTTACTACAAAAGAAATTACCAACAGATTGAAGAGAAAACTCACAGAATGGGAAAGAATTTTAGCCAGCTGGCCCTCAGACAAAGGACTTATATCTAGAACATGAAAATCTGAAAAAAACATCAGGCCCCCCAAATTCAAAGACCCAATCCAAAAATGAGTATCTGAAATAAACACACATTCATTTCTCAGATAAAGAAATACAAACGGCAAATAAATACATGAAGACATGCTCAGCATCACTGGTCATTCAAGAAATGCAAGTTTAAAAAACACTGAGGTTCTATTTCACTGTAGAAAGAATGGCTGCCATCAAGAAATTAACTAAAACCAAATGTTTGTGGGACTATGGGCAAAAAGGAACACTATCCCTGCTAAAGGGAAGATAAACTGGAGCAATCACTGTGGAAATCAGTGTGGGATGCCTCAAAAAAAAAAAAACCTAGGATTAGAAGTCCCATTTAATACAGCTATTTCCCTTCTGAGTATTTTCTCAGAAAAATTCAAAATGTCATGCCACAGTGATAAATATGCACCCATGTTTATAGCAGCACAATTTTTAATAGCTAACTCTTTGGAAAAAACAAAATGCCTATCAATCACACAGTGGATAAAAAAATGTGGTATTTTTATACAGTGGAATATTACTCAGCTATAAAAAGGATAATCTTGAGGCTTTCATAGGTAAATGGAGGCAACTTGAGAACATGCTTATAAGTGAAATAAATGAAACTCACATTTATAAATATCGTATTGTCTCCCTAGTTTAAAAAATGATAAAAAATAAAAATCTAAATGAATAATAAGATCCAAAATATATGATAGATATTGTAATAATTAAAGGGAAAGAAAGTGTTTGAAAGGACAAAACTACTTGGATAGGGGGAAGGAAAAAAGAAGAAAGGAAAAGGTTATATATAGGTTGGTAAACATAAATATATGTATGTATGTTTATGTATGCTAGATGCATAAGTATACCACTAATCTATTTTAGTTCACCAAAAAGAGAGTTTGTATTGTCATTGTTTGATTGATCACTTTTGTTTCTAGATTTTGTAACGTGGACAACTAGAACTGAGATAACAATATGCAAAATGTTAACTAGTGTTAATTCCCTAATTTTTTAAACTCTGTATCATTCTTATCCTTTTTTTCTACTTCGTTTTTAACGTAGAAAACAATCACAGTTTCGCTTATATTAGAAAGTCAAAATATAAATAAAGAGCAAAAACAAAAAATAGGAGGGAGACAGAGATTTTGCAGAAGGGAAGGGAAACAAGAAGGCAAAGGAGAAGGGAGGAAAGAGAGATAAAGGAGATGAAAAAGTACGATCAAAGAATATAATCATAATTCCCTGCAATCATGTCCCGATATAAGACAATAGTTGGGAAAAATAATTGTGGAAAAAGCTACTGTGTATGGGGCCAGAGAGCTAGCTCAGCTGCATAAATGCCTTCTTGCCAAGTGTGAGGTCTGGGGTTCAATCTCCCATAACAACAACAACAACAAAAAAAAAAGCTATTGTATGGAGTTCTGAGTAGAGGGCGCTGTAAGTTCTGAGCCAGTGGACAGATTTTTCACAGTATAAGAAGTCAAAGTCAAACTGACTAACAGAAAAGCAGAAAAAGAAAGGGATATACTGCACAAATATGGCTTATAAACACTGTATTTTTGTTTTCTTCAAGGCAAAACATATCTCAATATTTCCACAAATTTATAAGCTGTTGAATTTATTTAAAAATTAAATGGAGTTCTATGAATTTAACATGAGTGTTGTTTGATTATAAATCTTTTTAATTATAAATCATCTTTATTCTCTAATAAATTATTTTATTTAAAAAATTAGAGAGAATCTCAATTTGTTATGCCATTTTTTTGAGAAATATGTTGTTAGGTATAAGATATATAAATTGGAAGTTATTTTAATTTGAAGTACTTATTAATAGTCAAAATCTTTTACCCACTATTTGAACTCTATTATTAAACTCAAAACTTTTTAGTTCCTATATTATTTTTGCTACTTTTACTTAATTTCTAGAACTCATAAAATACAAACCTTGAAACAGTACATGAACTAAGGTAAGAAAATTTCTTTGGCAGTAATATATAAATACTGGATGATTAAAAGAACAAAAAAATGTCATGAGCACATTGGATCTAAGAACTCAGTATATGTATTCCTTGTTTACAGTCCTACATAAAAAGCATTCTGAGTCAGAAACATTGGACTTATATTACAAAGTCAAAATATAAATAAAGAGCAAAAACAAAACATAGGAGGGAGACAGATTTTGCAGAAGGGAAGGGAATACCTTTTGGGAAGATGAGGCAAAAGGATATTGAGTCGAAGACTCTAGGAAATTTAGTGGGAGCCCTATCTCAAAATGAAACAAACAGAAAGGTTACATAATTAGACAGCAAGGAACAAAAACAATGAATGTAATATAATTGTAATTTTCTAATAGAATGTATCAAATTGTATTGCCAAAATCCTATATTTCTAGATTAGTGAAATGATGAAAGTGAGATAGGAAATAATGTATAATGCACTGTCAACTTCTCAGAGCTAGTATCTAACAGTATTACAAGAAAACATTAATGGAGATGATGTCATAAGACATGCGTCTGAGGCCTGGTTTTCCACTTTCAAAATTTCTTTACTGAAGGGATGCTCTGAATTTGTATTATCATTTGCACAATTTTACATTTCATCATATGATAACTTCTTAATAATTAAATACTCTTTATCAGAAAGATAGCACATATAAACTTAAAATACAAGGTACCCAAACAGAACTGTTTGTTAGGGCACTGTGTAG
>PVJX010031803.1:0-20926 GCA_004027295.1 Dolichotis patagonum
AAATTTGAGCATAGCCTGGGTAAGAGCAACTTGCCAAAATCCTATCTCACACTGAAAAAATTTTAAAAAGGCTGAGAATGTAGTTCAGTGCAAAAGCTCTGGGTTCAATCCCTAGGAGAGAGAGGGAGAGGGAGATAAAGATGGAGAGGAAGAGAGAGAAAGATTGGGTAGATAATCAACAACTCTTACTCCAATAACAAATATATAATTTTCTGTAAAGACGTGTGTGGGTGGGGGGAGAGGAGGAATGGTACATATCTGTTAACATGATTTAAATTTGGGGATGTTGTGATGAATGGATGTTTTCTCTCATAAAATTTTTATTAGCTCATATGACTTCAGTAATTTAGCTTTAAAGGGACTGCTTCAATTTGAAAATGGTATGCTCAGAAATAGAAATGTGATTTAAAAAAATAGAGCCAGAGAGCATATGTTGGTATAAACTAGTGCCAGACCTGATCCCTTGCACATACACTGAGGTACCAGTGGCAACTCTGTCTCTACTGGAGATTTGGAGGCTATCAGAGCCTGATGCCATAAAATATTTACACCATCCACCCTTTCTCTCACTTGCTTTCATATCATAAATTGGCCCCCTGTGCACATTTTCCTAGAGGGAAAGGATGTGATAGAGGAGGCGATGTGAGCATGCTGGCCCTCTTGGCTGTTCCATTTCTCATCATAAGTTACTATGTTGGTTCTTTAGTTCAGGTAGCAGGATAGAAGCTGAGTTGGTGTGATGTACTTCCTAACACCCAATATACCACTTCTCCCTTAACGCTGTTAGCATAAAATATATAAGCCTGGACTATGATGAATTTACCAAGATAAATGTCATCCCTGATACCACTTGGCAGCTAGCCAGCCTGCCCTGATGACACCTCTGTCTCTTCAAGCACATTTCTTCCCAATCCTGTGCTTCCTAGACACATTCATCTCACCAGCTGTCTTTCTCTTATCTCTCACTGCCTTTTCCTCTATGACTGTCTCTAACTCTATCTCTGTCTTTTCCTCCCATGCCCTTAATCTTCCTTTAGTCTTCCTTTCCCTTTTTTCTTCTTTCATTTCTCACTTTAATTAAATATAGAGCTGAATAATAGTATATACCAGTGCTCAATGCCAAGTACTGTGTTGGGTTATAAACTAAAATTATTTTTTTTCCGTCAGCATGGTAACACATGCCTGTAATCCCAGCACTCTGGGAGGCTGAGATAGGAGGATCACAAATTCAAACCCAGTCTAGGCAATTTATTGACTTAGCAAGACCCTGTTTCAAAACAATAACAACAACAGCAAAAACAGATAAAAGGGCTGGAGATACCAGTCCTTCAATCCATAGTACCTCACAATAACTCTAAAGAGTTTTTATTTTATTTTACCAAGAAGAAATGGAGGCTCAAAGCATAGGTTGTTATGATTTGAATTTTAAAGATTTTCTGTTTAATTTTTAATTAGTAAATTAAATACCTTATGTTTCCTTTTTTTTTAAATTTTATTTAAAGAGAAAAAAGCAAAACAGAAAAAAGGGTAGAAATAATACAGAATTTCAAAAAATCACTACTTGATAAATTACATATTGTCTTCTTAGAAATAGTTATTCATGTTATAAAATTAAGGCATACAAAGTGAACAAACAGTGAGGCTGTAAACAGTTCTGTTCAACGATCCAACAAAAACTTGGTAATATGGTAATCAATCCCACACACTTAAACATACATGCTGTTATATCCTTTAGCACATTGTCTTTTCCTCCTTTTGCTTTTTAAGTACATTATCTGTTTAGTTATATCATGTTTCAGCTTGCTCAGTACCTTATTGATCTGTTTTGTTGTTGTTACTTCCTTTTTAATCACTTTATATAATTCTGTTGTTTTGTTTTTGAGTTTATCGTCATCCATGTCACATGGATCAGCTTTGATGGAGTTGGGAGTTTTTGGAGGTATTTTGTTACCTTGTTTTCTCATATTCTATTGTTTTATTTTTATTTAATTTTCATTAACTTGGAGGTAGTAATATACAACAAAACAGGATGGAATAAAGCCAATTGAGACAGTAGAGTGAAATTGGCACAGAACATCACAGCAGGTCACTAGGACAACAATAATAGGCACCATTGTATATCTCGTTATCTTCAAAATAGTTGTTCTTCTATTAGGTACAGCAAAATCAAAAGAAATACACAACATTATAGAACACATCAAAACAGAATATTGAATAGAGCAACACCGTTAATCAAGACAAAGCAAAACGGCAATAAAAATATCTGCCTTCAGAGATAGTAGAAGGAAACTCCCCCACTTGCTATACCACATATGGTCACCTCCCAAGAGATACCCAGATCCCTGGATGCCGATTGTTAGTGGGGTGGGGTGGGGAATATGGTGTCTTTGATTCTAAGCCTGCGCCCCGGTAGGCAGCAGGCTGGTTACTCGTTGGCTCAGCACCCTAAGTTCCAACATGGCACGGATCTCAGGAAACGCTGTTGCTTCTTGTTTCCCTGCCCTGGGGTGGCCGAGGTCTGCCAGACCACAGTCACCCACCAGGGCGGCAGGTTGGTTACTCTGTTTCCTTTTCCATAGAAAATTCAATTTGAAAATATGTTTACAACTGCCATCTTAGCTTTGGTTATGATTTGTCTGGGACAGAAAAAAAATCCACCTTGAGTATGCTTATTCTTTCCTTAGGCTGGAGAAGGAGACATGAAATAAATGAGGAAAGCTATATTTTTGTGGCACTAGGGATTGAACCCACAGACTTTGCATTTACCTACATTCCCGGCCTTTTTTTTTTTTTTAAATCAGTACCAGGGATTGAACTCATGACCACGTGCTTGCAAGGCAGGTGCTTATGCTGCTGAGCTAAATCCCCAGCCCCCATTCCCAGCCCTTTAAAAATTATTTTTTAGAGCTAAATATGGTGGCATGCTGTCTTGGTTACTTTTTTTCTCATTGCTATGACAAAATATTTGACACCGTAAATGAAGAAAGGGAACCTTTATTTAGCTCACTGTTTGTGGAGGTTTCAGTCCATAGTCAGCTGGCTCCCAGGCAGGGTGGCATGGCACCGGGGCAACACTTCAAGACAGCAGCCAGCAAAAGCAGACAGAGCAAAAGGAGAAGGAAGAAGAGCAAGCCTCTTTTCCTCCCTTATATTGTGTACAGACCACCCCCAGATCCCCAGGGCAGATGTAGCACTCATAAAACCTCTGTGCCCTCCTGTTGCACAGAATGAGGATATTTACAAAGTAAGGATCCTGGCTCCCTGCTGAGTATCTTAGCTAAACTTCTAAACTTCTCAAGTTGATGCACTGTATTGATCATAACACATACTATACTGTCCTGAGGACTGTAATCCTAGTCCTCAGGAGGCTGAGGCATTAGCCACCAAGAGTTTGAGGCTGGCCTAGGCTACATAGTGAATTCAAGGTCAGCCAGAACTACATAGTGAGACCATGTCTAATTAACTAAGTAGCCCAAGTAGGCAATTGACTGTGATTCTCCTGCCTCTGCCTTTTAGAATGCTAGGATTTCAGGTGAGCATCACCACATCCTTCTCTTTTTTTGCGGGGGGAGGGGCAAGACTTGTTTTTGTAGTTACAATTGTCTGATGCTCCCTATGTAACCCGAGCTAACATCAAACTCTGGATCCTCTTTCCTCAGTCTCTGGAGTGCTGGGATTGTAAGTGTAAGCCACCTTGACTGACTGGAAAGAGACAAACTGAAGATGCATCTTTGAGTAATGTAGCTCCTTTCTGCTCTGGCCCTGCCCTGTCCTCTTTGCTGGGAGCAGGACTTTACCCTGATTTCTCTGGTACAATCTTAGTCTTTTTCATGGAAGATGTGACCTCTGCCTCACAAAGTTGAACACAATTTCTGCACTTATGAAAAATAAAGACAATTTTTCAACACCTATACTTGTAAACTTTCAGTAACTTTGAGATGAAGGTTGTGATAATGTTGAGTATGTCCCTTGAAAGTCTACTTGGGTGTTGAATTAGGCTGCTCAGTCCCAACAGCTATTCTCTTATAATCTAAGAAGATGATGAGGCAGAAGTAAAAACAACTCCTTCCATATTGCTCCAGTGCAGGTCTGGGGGGAGCAGAAGAAAAAATCAGCCTCTGTTTGGGTCCCCTCCACACTTTCTCCAGCACATGAAGGATGCTTGGCTCTTGGAGATGCCAATCCCAGGACCTTGGTTCTAGGCTTCAGGAGTAGGCAGCGAAGCCTGGGCTGAAGGTCAGAGTGCAACAGCAGAGAAGTTCCAGGTCCAGACCCTGATGGCTCGTCACCATGGATGGAAATCAGACAAAATGGGCCTGGGGTCGGGTCAGAGAGGGGTCAGCATCACAGCCAATAGTTCCTTCCATGTTATCACCCCAAGCCCGCTCCTGTCTATAGTAATTCCAGGAAGGGACCTATTATTGGTTGACTGGCCTCCAGCACTTAAAGGTCGTGATAAATGATGGCTTCATTTCCTTCTAAGAGCCTCCAGAATTTCTTCACTGAGTTGTCTATTCTGCAGCCTTCTAGCAGAGTAGGGTCCATATTGGAGCGGCTGTTACTAAAGTGTATCTGATTTGCATATATCTGCATACACTAGAGTTTCTCTATTCTAGTTTTAATATAAATGGATTGTTCAAAGGAAACAGAAAGATTATTTTACTCCTTTTATTTCTCTTGCTTTTCCCTATCCATGGCATTTTCTCCACATGGCCGCAACCAGACTCCCCACAGCCATGGTTTGTTGGGAGCATCCTATATAGCTCTCTCCAGTTAATTTTCCCATTCTGTTTGTCTTCTAAAAGATCCTTGAAAGGCTCAGAGGGAGTCTGCATCTTGGTTTTGCACGTAGGGTCAAAACCTTCGAGCTGGAGTCCCTGGAGCTCCCACGACTGGCGCCTTGGAGACTGCTAAGGAGATGGGACCCGGTTTTGAAGACAGGGAAGAGGGATGGTGCAGTGAGAACTCATTCTGAAATGAAAGGAGTCCTGGGTCTCTAAGCAGTTTCTAAAAATACCATCTCCCAGCGCAGGGGGCAGGGGGAGGGGAAATCGAGCGTGAGAAGAATGGAGATGGGAAGGAGGTGGGGATGCAGCCCTTCTTCAGGTAGATCTTATTTCAGAGGCCCCGCGTGCATCCAGGAATTGGGCAGGTGCCACACCCCCTTCTGCTGCCTCTGAAGGCTTCTGCCTCTCCTGCCTCTGGTGGCGTTATATGACCCCGCCCCTATATGACCTTTCTTTCCAGGAGCAAAGGGGACCAATTCCTCCCACCTATTCCTCCTATCACTACATACTGTGCGATACGTTAAAGAATGTGTGCCTGTGCACATTCTGCACACACACGCGCCCCCACCCCCAGGGGTCCTCGGCACAGAGCTCGGCACCCAGGAAGTGTTGTTTGGAGGGGTGAGGAGTACCTACATGCAAAATGACACGGACACTCGGACCTCACAGGCCAAGTGGGTGCAGGTCTCCCAGTCATCTCAAAACCTCTCCCGTTATTACAGCGTCCAAAGGCAGAGGGGGTGGGTCCCCCAAGAGGAGAGCTCGGAAAAGCCACCAAGTGGGTGGAGCCTTCTCCCCTCAAGTTCAGCTCGGATGGTGAAGCTCAGTAGCTGCCACCTCCTTCATCCTAAAGCGCTCCAGCCCTTCCTACCACCAAACGGTTAAACCCTTGGATTGCACATAAATGACCTTCACTAAGTAGAGGTCGTGTTCCACGTTTTCTTGTGGCTTCTCCAGAGCCGGCTGAACTCTGTCTGGGAGGACGGCCCCGCCTCTCTTGCAGATGCCTCGGATTTCCGGCCGCTGCGCTTCTTGCCCGTCTCCTGGGGTGGGCAGAGTGGGATACTCAGAGGAGACTCCAGCCTGAACACACCAAAGACAGAGACGGCTGTGGGGTGTGCTCTGGTGTCTTGACAGCAGCAGCAAGAACCCAAAGAACCGAGGGTTCTGCAAATCTCCCACACTCCTATCTCGGCGTCCACATGTTTCTCCAGCCTCTGAAGCGCTGCTGATAGGGTGGGATTCTGTCTCCTACTTAGCTCTTTTTTTTGAGCAGTTCCTGCAGTCGGGTTTGGCCTCTCCGTCCAGAAAGGGAGAGAGAGAGATTAGGGCGGCGGGGCGGGGGGAGATCAAACCATGAAACACCAGGTGCCGCAACACAGCAAGAGACCGAGGGCTGGAAGGTGAATTGATCCCAGAGCTTAGGGTCAGGGCATCGGGCTTGGAAATCCCCGCAAGTCCTGGGAACAGGAAGGCTCCCAGGCTGGCTGAGAGGCTGCAGGAGTCGCTGCTTCCCAGCGGGCCGGCCCTTCTCAAGCCACGCCCACACCGCCGACTTCTGAGGAATGAGGGGCTACGGTTTAGCGCTCTGTAAGACCGACGCCAGCTCATCGCGCTCCCCAGCAGCCCCGCTCCGGCTCGGGGTTGCCGCACCCCCATGGCTAGGAGCTCTTGGAGACCCCTTCTTTCCCCCTCCAGTTGGGTGTTCCACCCCTGGCCTATGAAACTCCACCTCCCCACCCTCTGCTGGCCCGGATTGGTGGGCCTCCCGCGGCGAGGCCTAGTGATTGGTCTCCGTGGATGATGGTGAGCAGCGAGGCCCCGCCCCAGCCCGCGCCAGGGTCTGGGGGCGCTGCTCAGCGGGGCTGGGCTGGCGCGGCTCGAGCCGCCGCCGCACTGACAGCTCAGTCCGCGGACCATGGAGACTGGCGCCGGCCCGCACTGGCTGCGCCCGCTCGCCTGCCTGATGCCGCTCTGTCTCGCGCTGCTTTTGGGACGCGGGCGACCCGGGACCGCCGAGGAGGGTAAGGAGCCCGGTGGCTGTGCTGGGAGCGGGTGCTGTTAGCAGATTCAGGGGGCCAGTGACGGGGGTGCCGGTGGGAGTCGTTGGGGAGACTAGAGTCTGTTTGGGGTGTGAAGCAAGCAGAGAGCGAGCGGCAAAGAACTAGAGAGAGCGCGAGGAAGGTGGCTAAGCAATGCGAGCCTGGAGGGGCGTTGGGGATCTCGGGGTTGCAGACCTAGGAGGGTCGGGAAGAAAGACCTGGGAACCGCGGGAGCCAGAGGCCGGTGAGACGGACAGGCTGAGTGATGAAAGGTGGGAACTGGGGGGCGGGGAGAGGCTGAGAGCAGAGACGAGACGCGGAGGTGAGGTCGGAGTATGAGGCAGGATGGAGCCCGAGCGGGGTTCGGGGACCACCGTGCGGCCATCCGTAGTTGGAACTGCTGGATTGGGTTGCGGGCAGCCGCAAAGGCTGGGCGGGGAGCTGTCCGCAGTGCTGAATTCGGATCATGGTCTGGCGCGGACCGCGTTGCCGGGCTGGGGGTTGTCGGCAGTATCAGAGCCCGCGTCTTGTCTCTGATTCTGCATTTGGGGGAGCTGTAGGCTCAGCTGAATCCAGAGGCGTCATAGCCAGGTGCAGAATCCTGAGGTGCTAGAATCAGGCATTGACCACAGGATTGGTCCCAGTGCTGGATCGCAGATGCCTTCCAATATGTAATTCCCGTGTGCTATCACTTGTGTTAAATCAGCACGCTGTCAGCGGTCCTGCCCACCGTCACAGATGCCTATGGAGCTAGCCCCTCTTAGAGGCCCTTACCGTGGCAGCCCACCCTCTTCTTTAAGCTCCAGACGAGTAATCCTCCAAGATTTTGGGATAGTCTGGCTTCCTGTCTCCAGGCTGCTGGCTCTGCTGTCTAGTGCTTCTCTGTGACCAAGGGTGAGAAGAGGCAGGCTGTTGATCTGACACCTGCCTGGAGAATAAAGTGAGTCCAAGCTTCTCTGGTGTGGAAGGGTCATGGATTATACATAAAAGGACCCCTGATATACTTTCAAAGGCAGTACAGATGACAATCCCTGGGAAAGAGGTTGGTTGAAGAGATGCGAGATTTTTATTTTCCCTGTTGCTAGTAGGATGTCACCACTTGGCTTCACCCAGAGGCTCTGGGAGTCAAACAAGGTAGGTTTAAATCTCCTCCACACCTGGTGACCAGCCTTCAGAAGATCCCCTGAATCCAAGTGGATTTGGGAGGTGTACTCAGGAATCTTCTGATATATTCATTTTCTTTCACTAATGGACATTTAGGTATAATTTAGGGAACCTGGGAAGAATGAGAAGGGTCACTGTCTCCCTACCTGCAGTTTGAGAGGTGGCCTTAGAGCACTTGGTATGGATTCCGTGGAAGGCTGAATAATGATACCCCTCCCCCAAAATGTCCATGTCCTAATATCCAAAACCTGTGAGTGCCACTGTAAGTGGCAAAAGGGGGACTTTGCTGATGTGATTAATTCTGAGATGAAGAGATTATCCTGGATTATTTGGATGGGTTCAACATCATCACAATGCAATAGCCCTTATATGAGGGATGCAGGAGGAGTTAGAGTCCAAAGGGAAGGGGTGTGATGACAGAAGCATTGATTGAAGTGATGCACTTTGAAGGTGGAGGAGGGGCCAAAAACCAAGGAATACAGGTGGCCATTAGCAGCTGAAGAAAGCAAAAAACCCAAAGTCTCCCCTCATAGCCTCCCAAGGAGGGAGCTGACCCTGACACTTCAGTGAAACTGATGCCAAGCATCCAACCTCCAGAGCTGTAAGAGCTGGAAGCTGTAACTCATGTTATTTTAAGATACTAGGTTTGTGGTAATTTGTTACAGCAGCCCTGGGAAATTATATAGGCTGTTTACCTAATCACTGTGGCTTCATCTCTCTGGACTTGAGCTATTCACATTTTCCTTACAGGGATTTATGCAGTGGGAACCCCTTTGTCACATTCTCTATCCCCTTGATTAGCAAATATACAGAGAATTCAGCAAAACATCTTACCCCCCTAAACTGACTTTCTGCTTCCTGACATATCTGTTCTCCCCTCTCCTTAGTCATTCTTCTGGATTCCAAAGCCTCCCAGGCTGAGCTAGGCTGGATTGCACTGCCAAGTAATGGGGTAGGTGTAACATCATCTCTCTCCATCCTAGAGATTTTCTGGTAATCTAAGACTCAGCCCTTCTAGCTCCTTACAGTTATATCAGATCACAATGCATCTCAAGAGGTGTACAGCAGCCCTGGTGTCCAGCCAAAGTGGCCTACTAGAAAAAGTTGACTAGTTAGACAGACAGACAGACAGACAGACAGACAAATAGATAGACAGATAGATAACTGGCTGTGCCCAGGAACAGATATATGACATCTAGACAGAACTACTATTGGACAGTGCCCTGCACACAGTAGATTCTCCAAACAGTGTTGTCCAGTGATTGACAGATCAAGCAAGACACGGGAGTCTTGAAGGAGTCTTGGAAAGTGTAGTGGTGTGAATCATAACAGCAGCTCAGTATGCTGCAAAGGACACTGGGTAGAGAGTTGAGAGACCCCAGGAATGGTTTCTAGCTCTGCTGCTAACTCAGTGTGCACACCTGGTCAATTCACACTCTCTCTGCAACCTCAGTTTCTCTTCCATAAAACTAAAGATTAGTGTTTGCTTCACCAGTACAGGTACTAAAATTGGGATCATATAGAGAAGTTGAGAATGGTCCCTGATCAGGGATGAGGTGCAAATTCGTGAATCATCCTACAATAAAAAGAAAAAAAGATTATTTCCAACGTTTGTTCTAGATCTACATTTTGGGTGTTTAGCGTAGTGAGAGGGGAGGCAGGAGAGAACCGGCGCTTGACCCCTCGGGGGCACCTCAGCTCTAAGGTGTCACCCTCTTCGTTCTTCATCCCAGTGGGAGGAGATCAGTGGCGTGGATGAGCACGACCGTCCCATCCGCACGTACCAAGTGTGCAACGTGCTGGAGCCCAATCAGGACAACTGGTTGCAGACCGGCTGGATCAGCCGCGGGCGTGGGCAGCGCATCTTCGTGGAGCTGCAGTTCACACTTCGCGACTGTAGCAGTATCCCCGGCGCCGCAGGCACCTGCAAGGAGACCTTTAACGTCTACTACCTGGAAACCGAGACAGACCTGGGTCGCGGGCGTCTCCGTCTGGGAGGTAACCGACCCCGCAAGATTGACACAATAGCAGCGGATGAGAGCTTCACGCAGGGCGACCTGGGTGAGCGCAAGATGAAGCTGAACACAGAGGTGCGTGAGATCGGCCCGCTCAGCCGGCGGGGTTTCCACCTGGCCTTCCAGGACGTGGGCGCATGCGTGGCGCTGGTCTCTGTGCGTGTCTACTACAAGCAGTGCCGCGCTACCGTGCGGGGCTTGGCGGTGTTCCCAGCCACCGCGGCCGAGAGCGCCTTCTCCACGCTGGTGGAAGTGGCCGGGACGTGCGTAGCACACTCAGAAGGGGACCCCGGCAGCCCTCCGCGCATGCACTGTGGTGCTGATGGCGAGTGGCTGGTGCCTGTGGGCCGCTGCAGCTGCAGTGCGGGATTCCAGGAGCGTGGTGACATCTGCGAAGGTACATGGTGGACTGGGAGGTTCGGAGCAGGGACATAGAGCACAGGCGGCAGTTGAGGGATGCAAGACAGGAATGAAGAAGCTGTGGGCTCTGGAGCTGGGGGCCATGATCTTTTGTGGAACTTCTAGCGGACCCAGTTAGTGAAATTACTAACAGGTGAATTTGACTCCATAGGAGAAGGCTCAAGGGACCTATATTTTAGGCTTCGTAATAGACGGCTCGCATAGGCCTTTTCCTTTATTCACAGAGACCAAACCGGCAAACAAGTCATCATTATCATTTCACAGATAGGAAACAGCCTCAAAGAGATCAATACCTCACTTGCAAAGTTAGGAGATGGGGAGCAAGGATTCGAATGCAGATTTGCTCAGCTCTCAGGTTCTACCACACTATGTCACCTTTGCTAAACATAGGAAAGAACTCTGTAGCACCCCCACACTTTGGGCTAACATTATAGGGAGTGAGCTCCCCGTCACATGCAGCCACTGACCATATACAAGTCAGAGGCTGGCTGCAGGCATTGTTGAGCTCAAGGGAAAGTGGGATATTGCACCAGACGACTGAACTAGAATCATTGTGTGCTGGGGGTGGAGGGACCTCCATAATGGGTTTCTGACGGGCTCTTTAATCGATGAGGACATTAGGAACAGACCTCCCTCTCCCCTGTCTGCAGCTTTGGAAGCAGGGCATAAAGACAGGGTCATGAATGTATGCCTCTAATGTAGGAAGATCAAGAGATGAATTTTCTAAACCAGGTCCTTTTTTGTGTGCCAAGACAACAGAAATGAATCAGACATAGTCTTAGCTCTTGAGACACTCACATATAGATGGAGAAAGGCAAGGATTAAAAAAAATCACACGGGGGTGACATATGATATAACAGAGGGATGCAGAGTGGTGCGAAGACAGAAGGAGACTAAACTTGCCATCATGCCTTTGTTCGATCATCTATTCAATAGGAATGCATTTGTTCAGGTCTTATGTGTATATAGATGAATGCCACCATCTATCACTAGGGGAAATTGTGCTTTAGGAATCAGCTCAGAGGCAAGAGCCTTCCTGAGCTCTCCAGAATCTTGTTCTGTGCTTTCCAGCTGTCACTGCAGCCTCTGTTTCTATACTTACCTCCATGGTATACAGTGATCTACTTATGTGAATTTCTGCTACTAGACTAGAAACTTCTTGAGCCCAGGCCCTAGGTGTTATTAGTCTCAGCAGCCTCAGCATCCACAGGATATGGATAAGAGCAGGTGGTAAGTGGGAAGGCACTGGGTTAACAAGTGATTACCGTAGGTTGTGATACATAACAACAGAGGATGCATGGAGAAGGAGAACCCAATTCTAAGGATGAAGACCTTCCCAGAGAAAGTGAGAAGGCTGTTATTCCAGGCAACTGAAAGCATCCTGAGCTCAGGATTGTGTGCAAAAGCATGGTAGCAGGCAGGTGGCAGGATTGGTGCTAAGTAAGCCAGTGCAGTCAGAGCAGCAGGCATGGTGTGTGTTTGTGTGCGTGTGTGTGTGTGTGAACTGATGAGCTGGAGAGAGGGTGGGGCAAATCATGGGGAGACCATGAATATTGGGAAAAAGAACTTAAGCTTTATACTGTAGGCCAATGAGTAATCTAAGAAGTTCAGATTTATATTTTCAAAAGACCACTAGAGCTGCCATAGCAAAGAAAGGATTGGAGAGGAAGGATTAGAGGCAAGAAGATGAGGAAGCAAGATAGTGCAATTGTCCAGGAGAAAAAGCATGGGCTTTTGGACTAAGGTAGCAGCAGAGATCCTTGAGAGCTGGGGATGAGTATGATCAGGATATAGCAGCCAAAGCACTTAGTGACCATGTGACATAGGAGACAGGCACCTCTTTGATTCCCACGCTGTTGGGGAAATAATGGACAGAAGGCTCATCCACTGGGTACAGAACACAGGATGTGGATGGACAGGCAATTGAGGGGAGGTAGCTAGAAAGTGGGGCTGGAGCTTAGAACACAGATACTACTTGAAGCTGTGAGTGTGGCTAGATAAACCAGGGGGATTCTGGAGTAAGAAGCAAAAAGGCCAACAATACAGACTCACAGAGAAGCAACGTTTAAGGACAAGTGGCAAAAATCAGAGCCCATTAAAAAGACTGAGGAGTAGGGAGAGGCTGAAGGACAGCCAGGAGAGGGTACATGGAATCCCAAGGAGATGGCAGCATCCAGAGGAGAGCAACCTACAATGTGGCTGAACAGTCAGCTAAATCGGGGATTGGACAGGGCCCACTTGGTGAGAGCAGTTTCAGCTGAGTAGAGATCACTTTACAGTAAGCTGATGGTGAAGTACACTGATGAGCTGGAGGGAATCTAGCACTTGGACTTCATGCAGGGGGAGGTGGCATCTTCAGGAGGTCACTAGGTTGAGAGAGGGTGTGCGTGTATACCTGTCATTTGAATACAGACAAAGGACTTTTACTGTAGAAGGGACTTGTTTGTATACTGAAGGGAAAAAGCTGGTGGGGTAACAAGTGTGTGGGAGATTGGAATGGTCAGTTCCAGGAGGAAGGAGTCTTCTATTAGTAATCCATGTTGCTAACAAAAAGGTAGGTCAACTTTTAGCATTTACTTAATTGACTGATTACAGTACTGGAGATTGAACTCATGTGCTTTGCATTGAGCTACATCCCAGGGCTTTTTAAAATTATTTTTGAGACAGAGTCTTGCTAAGTCATGAAACTGCCAGGTTGGCCTTGAACTTGTAATCCTTTGGCTTCAGCCCCTCAGAATGCTGGGATTACAGGTGTATGCCACCATACTCAGCTAGTCATATCTGTGATTGTTTAAGGACTCTCAAGTCCATGTCTTTATTGCCTACACCAGAAATGGACCACTGGGGCCAGGGATTTAGCTCAGTGGCTTAAGCGCCTGCCTGGCAAGTGCGAGGTTGTGAGTTCGATCCCCGGTACCAAAAAACCAGAAATGGACCACTGGAAAGAGTGGGGCACAGTGCTTCCCCACAGTGGGAAAGCAATGTGAGAGCCAGTGGGGGACATGACTGATGGGATGTAGTCTGTCCTTTGGCGGTACTGGGAATTGAGTCCAGGACTATTGCACTGTAGACTTTGAGGAGGTGGAAGAGATGGGTTCAGAGTAGAGATGGAGGCGCCAGCCTTCAACAGGAGACTCATCCACTCCTCTAGGACTGAAAATGAGAAGGGAGATGTGTGGATGGTATCTATGGGTTTTGGTGGTCAGATGTTGAGGGAATTATCACCTATGGTTTCTCTTCTCCCTTGAGGTGGAAAAGAGGACACATGTTCAGTGGACAGTCAGATTCTTCTCTCTTTTGTTCACTTCTGTATGTATTTACAGCCAGAACAGTGTGAGGCTCATTATAGATGATAAAATTATGAACAAGTCAGGGGCTGAGGCAGGTTTGGATCCGTACTCTAGGAAAATACATGCATGCAAGCAATCATGCATACATACACACACACACACACACACACACCAAATCCAAGCCCACTTCTAGTATGTTCTCAGCTCTCTTCCCCTGGGCTGAGATCAGACAAAAGCCATTTATGTAAAGGCTTCATCTCTGCCCTGGGGACTGAGGAACTGGGGACAATGCCAGGAAAAGGTTCACGAAGGAGGTGCTATTTGAACTGGGATTTGGAGCAGTACTGAGCTACGTTACAGGGAGAAAAGGGACATGTTACAGGGCAAGACCTGGGAGTATGACAAGAAGAACTCATTGTGACATGGGTAGGGTGACCATCAGTGGAAGCTTTTGGGAGTTTTAGGAAGAGATGTGCACTTAGCAAGCCCTGGCGTTCTGCAGGTCCTCTGCAGCCAAGTACAGACTCCTCTCAAGAGGTAGCCGGATATGGAGGAGAGAGTGCTAAGCTGTTCTTTTCCCTTTTTTGCTTTTCTCTTTACTGACCTGACCCTTGTTCTCCTTCTCCTTGCCATTAGAGGAATTAGTGAAAGAATTGGGTCCCTTTTTGGGAGAAAATTCAGGCAAATGACTTGTATCTTCAGATCTTTGTGGAACTGCCCAGAAGTCAGGGCCTCAGACAGTAGATATTCTCTGAGGTTCCATGGGCCACATTTGAGTTCCTACCATGGGTTGGTATGAGAGGAATTAGAGACAAGGTGGTTAATCTAGGCTCTTCCTAAGGACTTTTAAAACTGCCATGATCTATGAAAGTAGGCTCTGAAGAGAGTGAGTTCCCCATTCTGCCACATATGAGCAAAGACCACAGCTGCTGCTCAGAAAACTGCCAGAGGATCAGACCAGTAGGCGTTGAACTATGTGACCTCTGAAATTCTGACTTTGACCTTGAGCAGGAGAGGCAGGTGCTGGCTTTCATGAATCCCTTTATGAGTGTGCACTGCAACACATGACTCCTCTAAACAGAGCTTCTGGGGCACAGATAACCACACTGCCTCTGATGAGACCACACAGAGAACAGCTCAGACAGCTGTCTTTCTTGCACACAGGGCTGAGTGCCTCCAGCATTCCTCCAAAGCCCTGAGACCCGGCACACAGGGTTACTTCCCCCAAGCCTGCCCTAGCCCTTGCCCTCTTCCTAGCTCAGGCAGGCAGGCTACCCTTAGTGTTCCATTTTACTAAGTCCAGAGAGGTGCAAGGAGTGGCCTGGCTAACACTGCATAGCCCAGACCTTCTGAGTCCCAGCCTCGGTCCCAGCCTCAGTGGTAGCTAGGCCCATGATTCATGATCACAGCAGTAACTTCCAAAGGCTCTGGGCTGCAAAGACCCTCCTCAAAGCATGCTGCTTGAGACTCTGGGTAAGCTGGTCCTCCAAGTGCCAGTCCTGAAGACAATGGGCATCCTCAGCAGACAGTTCTTCCTGAGGCCCTGTGAATCCCTGCTGCTGTACTGGGTCTTCTTGGAGCCGCACAGCAGCTACCTCCCATCACCCTAAACTAGAGGGGAGGCCCAGGATGCAAGTTGAGGCCCACCCAAACTCAGAAGGAGGGGCTAGGAGCCCTTCCTTCTCCCTCTGTGGCCCAGCTGGAGGGAAATTATTTAAAGTGGGTGTTTCTTCATTTCCATGTCAGGCCTGTGAGAGAATAGTAATTACCATTATCATGTGAGAGTAGTCTGTAAAGGGCTCATGTTTTATGTTCAGTCATGTTCTGCTTCAGTGCCTTCCCACCAACCTGGCAAGGCTCAGACAGGACAACTGGCATGCCCAAAGCCACAAAGCAAATGAGGGGTGCAACCCTGCTCATTCAGCCACTAAAACACCTATGGTGTTAGCAGCTGTGCTCTGGGTGAGGTGGAGAAGGGAGAGAAGCAAACCAAGCAGGTGTCAAGACTAGGGTTAAACCCCTGTTCCAGGAAACTGTCAAAGTCCCTCTTGTCTCCCCACCGCCTCCGACCTGCCTGGCTCTGCTTCCAAATTGTGTGAGTTGGGGATTCACGGCACACTAACTACAGGCGGGTGATGGAAAGCTTGGCAATGCGTGTGTGGGAGTGGGAGTGTAGGTGTCTGTCTGTCCCTGGGCAAGTGCAGGCCAGCCTAGCTCCTGTCTTCCATTCTTTTCTCCATCCCAGGACCACCCCATTCAGCTCATTTTCCTCCAAGCAGTGTGATGTGGCCTCTGAAAGGGTGGGCTGGGTTGGGATCCCAGTAGCTGTTGGGCCTTGGGCAACTGAAGTTCAAGAGCATGAGTCTTTTCATTTTTAAGTATATGTGCTGCCAAAGTGGGCAGTCTCTTCATTTGAAAAACTGGGGGCGTGCTGTTGAACAACTGCAATTCCAGCATTCAGAGAGGCCGAGGCAGGAAGACTGCCGTGAATTAGAGGCCAACCTGGGCTATATGGAGTTCAAAGCTGGCCCCAACTACACAGCCGAGACTGTCTCAACAAACAGATAAAAACAGGGTGAAGTCACGCCTCACAGCTTGTTGTGAGGACCAAATGGATGGTTATTGTGAGGACCAAGGAGCTGTGTGCAAGAGCTGAGTCTCCGACTTGCCCTATCACAGTCTCAGGAGCTAATCACCACCCAGATGGGCACAGGCAGGAAAGTGGGAGACAAGCTGTGGAGGAACTCCTTCCTCACCGGCCCCTCTCCTCAGCCTGTCCCCCAGGGTTTTACAAGGTGTCCCCGCGGCGACCCCTCTGCTCGCCGTGCCCGGAGCACAGCCGGGCCCTGGAAAACGCCTCCACGTTCTGCGTGTGCCAGGACAGCTACGCGCGCTCGCCCACCGACCCGCCCTCGGCCTCCTGCACTCGTGAGTGCTCCTCCCCGCTGCTACGCGGGGGCGGGGTGGGACGGCCCCTGGGGAGGACTGAGGCTCGGTATGGGGAGGGGGAACGACCCGGAATGGGGGCGGGGCGGGGAGGGCAGCCTGGGGCTGGGAGGCAGAGGAGCCCGGGACGGAAGAACGGGGACCGGGAGCTGCAGCCGAGCGTTGACCGAAGGGCTGCGTTTGGAGCCCGGGCGGCCCCCGCTCCCAGCCCAGCCCCTCACCTCCTGGGAGCCTGGAGGGGCCCACCCCACCCCGCCCACTGAGCGCCCCCCTTCCCCCGTGCGCCCAGGGCCGCCGTCCGCGCCCCGGGATCTGCAGTACAGCCTGAGCCGCTCCCCGCTGGCGCTGAGGCTGCGCTGGCTGCCCCCTGCGGACTCCGGCGGTCGCTCCGACGTCACCTACTCGCTGCTGTGCCTCCGCTGCGGCCGCGAGGGCCCGGCGGGCGCCTGCGAGCCGTGCGGGCCGCGCGTGGCCTTCGTGCCGCGCCAGGCCGGGCTGCGGGAACGCGCCGCCACGCTGCTGCACCTGCGGCCCGGAGCGCGCTACACCGTGCGCGTGGCCGCGCTCAACGGCGTCTCGGGCCCGGCGGCCGCCGCGGGAGCTACCTACGCACAGGTCACCGTCTCCACCGGGCCGGGGGGTAAGGCCAGGCCGCGCCGCGCGCCCGCGTTGCTCCACCCCACCACGCCCCCTGAGCCACCGCAGATAAGCACAGCGTGTGCCCGGGGAGAAGGGGCCCCGGGACTCCTGGCCCCGGGCACCCCCACCGAGGCCCTTTAGCTGCCCCTAAAGCCCCGGGGAGAGCGTAAGCACGCAGGTGGCTCGTCCCGGGGCCTAAGAGGATGTGAGCCTGTGAGCATTCCGTGAGTGTGGGAGCCAGTTGGCGTCCACTTTCCCTGGACACGTCGCGAAACGCCACTGTATTACCCTCAACTCTGCCCCCATTTCCCAGGAGAAAAAGAGTTTAGTGGAAAGTTTAGTGGAAAGTCGTTTTTGCCTTTCTTTCAAACAAACACAACACATTAGGGATCCTGTCCTTCGTCTCCCTCCCTCCACCCTTCCATCCTGCAAGAGGGTGGGGGGTGGTTGCCTGTGCCACTTGGCCAGGTTCTGGGGCAGGGTAGTAGGCGGGTCAGGCTGCAGAGGAGGGAATCCCACCGGCCCACACATTTCTGAGTCTGGAATTGAGGCGAAGAAATGAAGACCTGCCACTTTTATGCTATCCTCTCCTCATTCTTGACGTTTAGTTTTGATGTGTCTCCCAGCTGGGGTACACTTTCAAGTTATCCCTTAGGCGACCTTTGCAAGAAAGATAAGTGAGTGGTGTGGTTTCTGAGGATTTTTCCCCCCACTATCTGAAGAGATGTGATTACTTTGTGACCCCACTTCCCTGTCTTCCAGGACCCTACTTCTGTGTTCTGGCAGTTGTATTGCCAGCAAAGTCTGAAGCTAGGGTTTCATTTTTTTAGTAGCTTGGGTGTATGCAATGTGCACACATATTGATGTTTGAATAATTCTTTAACCCGCTGATGAAAATTAACAATGAACTAATGTGGGTTTCTTTTCATGGAATTTGCCTGCAACACAGTAAACCTTTTGATCTGCACACTCCCCCCGCCCACGCACACACCCTGCCTTGGAAAATTTTCTTGGGTGATTGCTGGAAGTTCTGAAAGCACCTCTCATCCATCTCTTAAGACTATGGCTAAGCTCTAGGCTGTACAACCCTTTTCTGATTCTCAATTCTTGTCACTTCCTTTATCGTTTTTTAAGTTCTTTATCTATTTCCTCTGCTTTCTGAAAGATTTCCCAGTTTGCCTGGTTTTGTGCAACAACAGTTCTGTTCTTTATCATCTCTGTTGTGATTTAACCTTTGCTATTGTGTTTTCATTTTTAAAAAATTTAAGTACAGAGCCGGACGTGGTGCCACATTCCTGTGATTCTAGCACTGGGGAGGCTGAGGCAGTAGGATCACTATGAGTTGGAGGCCAGCCTGGCTTACATCAGAGACCCTGTCACAAACAAATATTCTCAGTATAGAAAAAATAACCATAATCTTATTACTCAGACATAAACAACTGTCATTATCAGTACTGACTTTCCATTTGGCATTTCACAATAATCTGGTTCTTTTGATATAGGTTAAAATACTTCCATTTTCATTTTATTAATAAAAATACTAAGTTTTTAACAGAGCACTGTGGCACATAACTGGGGATGCTGAAGCAGGAGGATCCCTTGAGCCCAGGAGTTTGAGGCCAGCTTGGGCAGCACAGTGAGACCCCCATCTCAAAAACAAAAACCGAGCAACCAAAACACTAAGCTTCTGTTGATGGAGTGCTGCTCTATGTTTGGTGCTGTACACCAAACATTTTCTATATTAACTCACGGAAATAGAATTACACGTATCTTTCAAATGATGAAACTGGGGTTGGAGCAGCCGAGGGAGACTGGGCACTGAACCCAATGGTGCTGCCACTGAAGCTCTGTGCTTTGAACCCCTAGGCCTCCTAATGCTTCTACTTTTTTTTTTTATTGGTATCAGGAATCAAACTCATGACTGGACAGGCGCTTCTGCTGCTGAGCTAAATCCCCAGCCTGCTTCTACTTTTTACTGGGCTTTTTTTTTTCAAGAATGGATCTGAATTTTATAAAATGCTTCTTAAGCATCTTCCAAGATGACCACATGTTTTTCTCCTTTGTCCTGAAGATAGGAGGCTGCCCACCCAGATTTTAAAGTGTACCCTCTGCATCCCCAGGTTATCTCCTATTGGCTATGAGTATTTTTTTACTAGTTTGCTGAATTAATTTGCTCATATATTAAGATCTTCATTTATAGTCTTTGATGTTTTTTTATATATGCAGTGCTGGGGGTTGAACCCAGGATCCCATACGTGCTAAGGAAGTGTTCTATCACTGAACTACACCCTCTGCCCAATAAATGTATATTTTAAAATTTCAGCCGGGCGTGATGATGCACGTTTGTAATTCCAGCACTCAGGAGACTGAGGCAGGAAGATTATGTGAGTTTAAGGCCAGCCTAAACTCCATGGTGAGACCCTGTTTCAAAAAGTTTTTTTTCTTAGTATCTGGAGTGTCTTCAGTATCTGTGTTTCTTTCCTCATGTTGCATAACTGTGAATTCTTTTTTGCCCCTTAATTATCCTTGCCAGAAATTTATTTAATTGGTTATGACAAATAATCAGCTCTTCAGTTTATCATTCCACTGCTCTTTAATTTTGCCAGTTATTTTATACTTTATCTTTTTTTTTTTTTTTTTTTTTTTTTTTTTTTTTTTTTTTTTTTTTTTTTTTTTTTTAGTGCTGGGGATTGAACTCATGACTGTGTGCTTGCAAGGCAGGCACTTATGCCACTGAGCTAAATCTCCAGCCCCTATACTTTATCTTTATTAATATTGTTCTCCTGATTTTCTGCAGTTTTTTTCTAGGTGAGATTAGTGCTAGGTTATTTTTATTTTAATTTCTTAAATTGTCAGAGGGTAAAATTTCAATAATTTAAAGATTTTAATGACTTTATTTTTTATTCTAGAGTCAGGCAACACTTCTTTCCATAAAACAGAATAACTGTTCCCCCAGTCTGAGAAGGAGTTGGTTTTGTAAATGGAGAAGAACTGAAAAAAGCAGAAGCAAAAATTAAACTGGCCATTTCAAGGTCATTTTCCTTATAAAGCAGGGACAAGGAGCCAGAACAACAGAGCCATAACTGAGTGGTGCACATCAGGTCACTTCAAGGTGCCTTTTTTGTAAGAATTGAAGAACATAAAGATTAAATCAAAGGGTGCCTCAATGTCCATGTCAGTTAAAACTGCCCCTCTTGGGAGTGTGGGCTGTTATCTCTTCTCTGGTTTCTTGGAAAGCCCACTAAGTTTTGGTTTGGAATGTAGAATTTCAACATGAGTAATCCCATTTTGACTTTCAGTCTGGTCTCCTGGGGTACAGAAACCTCCACCTGATCTGCTTTGGTCACATTCAACAAATTTTTTTAACATAATATTATCACACAGTTAGTATTTTTTTTTTTTTTTTGGTGCCAGGGATTGAATTTACGACCTCGAGTTTGCCAAACAGGCACTTACACTGCTGAGCTAAACCCCCAGCCCTAGTATTGTTTTTTGAGTTGCAATTTACCTATTATATTCATCCTTTTACAGTATACAATTCAGGGCCGGGCATGTTGGCACACACCTATAATCCCAGCATTTAGGAGGCTGAGGCAGGAGGATTGCCATGAGTTCAAGGTCAG
>PVJX010031804.1:0-20873 GCA_004027295.1 Dolichotis patagonum
CTCCTTCTCTGCCTCCCTTCCAATGCTTGGTCCCCTTCCCATTTGCAAAAGGTCTATTTTCATTTTTTTCTTCAATTCATTTCCATCCCCCTCCTTCCCCTCTCTTCCCTTCTTCCATTGCTTGTTCCCCCATCCATCTGAAAAATGTCTCGCTACTCCTGTTTATCTTCCTTCTATTTTACTCTTTATATACATATTTTTGGATTTCTCTTGTTGGTGGAAAAAACTGTGATATTTAAGTTTATCTGACTTACTTCACTTAACATTATGGTCTCAACGTGCACCTACGAAGCCCTCACGTGCATTGAGGGCACAGGGTGCTCTGCAGTGTGTAAGCACCACACTCGCTTTACCCATTCGTCTGCGCATGGGCACACAGGCTGCTTCCAAGGCTGTGAGCTGTACTGTGCTGCTGTAAACAGCAATGAACGGACACTTCCGAGAAGAAGCACAAATGGGCAGTAAATTCGCGAAAAAATATTCAACATTTCTGGCCATTAAGAGAAATGCAAATTAAAACAGCTCTGAGATTCCACGTGACCCCAGAAAGAGAGGCTGTTGTCAAGAGACGAAACCATAGCAAAAGCTGGTGAGGCTGTCGGGGAAAGGAACTGTCTGCATTGCTGGTGGGAGTGTAAACCAGCACCACCGCCACGGGAATCAGTGTGGAGAGTCCTCGGAACCCTACAACCAGAAGCCCCATTTGACCCAGCTGTCCCCTCCTAGGTCTCTTAGAGGAGTGGAAGTCGCCTCATCTATCTGACCTGCACCCTTCCTGACTCCCCACTCCTTTCTCCATATCCAGGTTGGCCCGGCCCGCTCCCTCTGGCAGTGGTGATGACAGCCACAACCCCTTCTGCTCACACCAAGTGCTGCCGCCAGGTCAGTCCTGGGGCTCAGTGCTGTCTATGACCCCATTCAAGCCTCACCATGCGCTGAGGGCCCCCGCGTGAGCTGTGTGAGCTCCAGCCAAGGTTGCGGGGTGCACACGCAGCAGGTGGAGAGTGTAAAGCTAGCTTAACTCAGGGCTCGGGCCCTCCTCCTCCTCCTTGGTAAACTCCCATTGTACGGTCTGAGTTCATGGGTCTACTCTTTAGTGACGCCTCCCAATCTCTCCGATCCTTTCTTCTCCTATGCTGTCAGCATCTCCCACCTATTCTACTGTAGTCCAAATGGCTGTGGAAATGTCAGCCTCCTTATTAATGCATTCAAAGGATAAACTCTGAATGAACTGCCTGTGAGACACAGCACTTGTTGCCAGCAGTGTGTGAAGCCAACCTGGGCCCGGCCTCCTAGAAACCAGTTAGAAAGAGAGACTTGAGGCCAATGAGCCACCAGTATACCGTAAGACCCCAGATGACAACTGCTATGAAAAAGCCCCGAGGGAGGGCACCTGGAGGCCTGGAGGCACGTCATGAGCTCAGGGCAGTTACAAGGTTCACAATTTTATCTTCCTGCCATTAACTTGTTCCCTGCATTGATAAGCAGCTGGTGTCCTCGGGACACACCAGGAAACCTATTTAGGTTAGAAACTGCATTGCTAATGGGAACCTGAAGGCGACCTTGTAGAAATGGGACGCTAGAACTTCTGGTGTGGAGAACAGAGAAGTAGGAGGGATCTAAAACAGGCTCCGTCTCACGCGGTATGAGACAAGCTCGATTCCCACAAACATTTGCCAGGGGGGTTGCCGAGGGGAGGGGCGACCTGAAAAGGTACACAGGCTTGAGGGTTCTGGCTTCTGCTTACAGATGTAACTTGTTTATCATCTTTCTTTCCGCCCAGTACAGAAATTTCAGTAAGTGGTCTTTACAAAAACTATTCAAATGAAACCCTAAATATGACATTAGCGATCTCACATTTCATGAGAAGCACTAGCCCAGCTGTAAAATCACTGGGACATTTTCAAATGATTTTAACCTATTATATTAAGTGCTTCTGAGCTCCCATAAGAAATTGTAATAAATGCCCAAAGAGGGATATCTTAGATCAAGATGCTATAATTCAGTGACTCAAAAGTAGTACTACTTAGATAAACACCAGAAGGAAAATATCAATAGGTACAAACCCTTTTTTAAGGCTGTAAATAATAAAAGTCTCTGTATCACTCAGAAATGTGAGACTTTAGCAGTAACCTTTTTTTTTCCTGTTATTACCAGTTTATCACATTTGAGTTCTTGAATTTGCTACTTTTAATGATGAGCTACACCATTTTGGAAGTGGGTTTCATTACTGTGAAGACTGAATTGTTTAAAAAGTACAGCAAAATGGAAAATGCGCTTAAAAATGAAAAAACGAAGACCTTCCTGTCACTCTTGAGTGTCTACCGCCATGGTACACGCTGTGGGGTTGCCGTGGCGGCCGTGTCAGTGCCCTCCTTATGCACAGCGTCCACGCAGGTGAGGCCCTGCGAGGCCGACAGTGTCACCGTAGAGCTTGGGGTTGAGTGATAAGCAATACTACATAAATGTTACATGGAAAATACTAAAAATCAGTGTTCAAAGCTTCCCTACACGGCTGCATGACACACGATGGGAATTCTGTACTTCTTGTGCTGTAGGTTTTCTCTTCCAGGAGTAATGAGAAGGAACAAAAATAATGCTCATCATGGTGGTTTTACTTATAAAAATTTGCTTCACAGGTGTTTGGTTTTGTTTTGGCTTTTTGAGAGAGGGTGATTTTTGGAGGCAGGGTGTCAGTTACACAGTCCAGGCTGGCCTCAAATGTGGGGTGATCCTCCTACCTCAGCCTCCCAGTGCTGGGAGGAGAGGCTCACGCCACACACCTGCTGCATATACATTTTAATTACCCCAAATTCCAAAACACTACAGTCTCACTTCTCATGTATCCAATTCTAAATATAATTTAGAAAGCTACCACTATCCTAAATGATAGAACGCAAGTCCTCCCTCCTAAGGCAACTCATCTGACGGCACTGACAGCCTAGAGCTGGACTAAAGGTAACTTCAAACAGCCCCAGGAAACACAGAGCCAGCAAACAGCAGTCCACTGATGCTGGGCAGCATCGCAGCAGCACTGTACAGTTTATTTTTGTCACACAATGTTGTGACCTCAAAAATGATAGTTTTTACATAAGATTAACAAAAAGGCTTTTTATTCGGGACAGTTAAACCTTAAAGAAAGAAGCCTGCACCAAAACCATAGGGAAAAAAGGAAAGATAAATTCGCTACGCTGGTTAAGCACTTTCAGGGACCACTCAGGCACCGTGGGGCTCTGCGTAACCCAGAAATCCTGCGCTCACTGCTGGAGCAGGGTGGAGCGATGCCAGCCCGGTCCTCGTGGGGCTGCAGGACCAGTGACGCAGGGACCCCTTCCCCAGGAGCCTGGCAGGGTCACCAGACTGCAGGCTACGCCCAGCAGCCCCGGGAGCCAGGCCAGCTGCCCTCAGCCGCACAGAGGAACTGCTCCCTGCCCCTGGCTTTCTGCCCTCTACTGCAGCCCTGAGCCATCTGCCGGGGCTCAGACACCTGCGAGATGAGGGTCCTGGGATGGCCCGGGCACCTGTGTGTCCCCAAGATTTCCAGGTGAGGCGGAGTCCGGGACTGACTCCTGTGGGGCTGCTGCATGGAGTCTTCCGGACTTCATTCACACCCAGGACCCAACACACCGGTGTTGGGAGCACCCATGGGTGCTCCTCATCCCTTGCACCACCTGCCTGCCACTCCTGACATCCTGGCCCCCTCACAAGGGTCTCCAGGACCCAAAGACTATGGAGATTTGTGAGGTTTTGTTCATTTTTCCAATCACACTGAACCATTGTCACCTTAGAGCCTGTGTCCCTCTCATCTGCTCTGGTTTGGGTAAGGAGTGTCCCCAAAGATCCATGGTGGGCAAGGTTCCCTCCCCGAGGTGCTGCTCCTGGGAGGCAGCGAGGCTGACGAGGTGGCCTCTCAGGTCCCCCATCCTGTCCCCTGACTCTGGGCCAGGAGGGCGGCTTTGCACTGCCTGATGCTCCTGCCCGGGCCACAGCTAACAGGACCAGTGGTTCACGGACCCAAGTTCCAGTACCACGTGCTAGACAAGCCCTGCCTTCCTGAGCTGACTCTGGGTAGCAGAAAGCAGACTGCACACCTCGTCAGACCTCAGGGAGCAGGGACTGCACCTGCCTCCACGTCCCCTCCACAGAGCACAGCAAAGCACAGGTGGGCACTGGACTGCTGCTCCACGGTGAGCAAGGAACAGTCTGCACTACTGCCACTTACTGGAGCCGGGAAACTCACAGCCAGCCCGCCGAAAAGGTCAGGCTCACGCTTTCAAAGCAGCCTTAGAATTTATGTAGTGTTTGGCAACAGTAATAAAGGTTTGCTTTCCAGAAAGGTCTGCTTTCCAATTCCATTATCAGAATAATTTTCAACATGATTAAAGTAAAGGGAAAAATTGGAATTCAGTCCTTAAGAACTCTGTGCATTGGCCTCCCAAAGCACACTCTGCAGGAACCCCAAGCAAGACACAGACCCCTTGGTCTGGGTAGGCAAGGAAGCCCAGGTAAGGCTGCCCCAGGGGCCTCCTCGGCTGTTCCCATAAAGAGGCATTGGACCCCGGCACAGGGCACATGCTTACTTTGTATTTGCTTTCTGATCTGGAAGGGGTAGGAATATGTCCTTTTTTCTTAAAGGTTGTAAAGTGCTTGCACTGAGGACACGGCTTCGTGCTGGAATCAATTCGGCCAAGTTCCAAGAAGTACTTGTACTTGATGGAGTCTTCATGCGTTAGGTTGCAGACAACAGTTGCTTCTTCCAGGAATTCGAAGCACTCAGTGATAGGGCATTTGATTTCTACTTGGCCAAGTTGTACCTAGAAGAGAGAGCAGATGGGAGAAAACAAGGAGGGTCCAGTTACTAAGTTTCTTTCCTTTTTTGCACATGGTATTGTTCCTTTCCTGACCATATAAAGCACTGTCTTCCTTTAAGATAACACAAGGACTGGAAGTTACTTAGACACCTGTGCCAGGCAGCACCGCAATAATCAGGACACTTCCCGTGTAGCTTAGGGGCAACTGCAGGCTTCTCATTCCACTGGTGAGTTTGAGGGGACCCCAGCAGCAGGCACCCAGGGAAGCGCACTGCCGCCCTCTGGAAGGTCAGGTGAGGCAGCATTCACCACAGAGGCTCCCGGGTTTTCAGCCTTTCCATAGATATCTCAGCACTGATCTTTGGACACATCTGACTACTTTAAAAGGATCAAAGAGGGATCTTGAGACATACTTACATATACTACCTAGCAGTTCACACACCACTAGCAAAGCAGAGCGCTTCTCCCTGAGGTTTTCCTGCCTATGGCAAAGTACTAGCTCAGGTCATCACATTCTTAGGAACAATTAAGAAAATGAATCCAAACACTGTGTAGAACAAAACAAGTCCTTAAAAGATCTGGAAGCTCCTAGGGTCATTTACAAAATTAGTTTATTCAGAGGCCCACAAAAGCCAGCTCAGGAAACAAAAGAGGGCAAGTGCAGAATACCCCGTCAGCACTCCGTGTGGGATGCTCAGGGGCCGGAGGAAGAGCGGCCGGCACGAGGCACGGACTCGGCTCCTTTCTAAAAGCTACGGGAATGCACGATGTTGATGGAAGCAGCCTGGACCGCTCCCTGGAGGCCGTGACCAGTACGGCACCGTCCAGGCACAGGAGGAGGATGCGGAGAAACGTCCACGTGGTCACGATTCTGAGCTCCGTCTGTCACCGAGTGACCGAGGTCAGGCAGATGGGGGAGAGAGCAGGCCGCAGTGAGGTCTCGAGTCAGGCGGAGCCCGCTCACACGCAGGCCTCGTGCGCCATGAGGAGAGGTCTGGTTGTGTTCTAAGGTTTGGGTCCGTCAGCCAGCCTTTCGGCCCCTCACTGCTGGAGGACAGATGTATGGCCCTGATCTTTAAAAACCTTTCAGTGGACCATGGTGGTGTGTATCAGTCACCCAAACTCCAGGAGGCGGAGGGAGGAGGGAGGAGGGTCAAATGTTCCAGCCCAACCTGGAAGGTGCAGTGACTTAGCAAGACCCTGTCTCAAAATGAAAGAATTGGGTTTTTTTGTTTTTTTTTAGGCTGGGGGATGTAGCTTAGTGCAGCCTCTGGGTTCAACCCTTGGCCATTAAAAAAAATCCTGCAAGTTCTTCAGGGAAAATGCACTGAACTGGAACAAAAGAACAGGCTGCGGCAGAGGGGTCGGTGGCAGCCTCTTCAGGCTGGTGGCAGGCGAGGGCGGCTCAGGACGGGACGCTGTGTGCTCTGGGAGTCGGGCCGTGGGCTGTGTCAGAAGTGACAGACGCTGTCTATGCTTGTGGGATGTGACGAGGCAGTTTTAAAGTACTCTAGGTAGGTACTGCTGGATGGCTGAACCAAGGTAATTAACATACACAGCACCGCGTGTAACTTCTCATCATAAGGGGAACACTAGATACGTACTCTTAGTGTTGTTCAAACTTACACCACATTGCTACCAGCCACTGTGACCATGATTCATAACAGAGCCCTGGAACAGACTGTGTCTCTCTAAACTTTGTGTCCTTTGACCAACGCCTCCCTAATCCTCACACTGCACCCTAACTGGCCTTGAGCAATGATCACTCTACTCTGTTTCTATGGGCTCGATGTTATTTAGATTGCACTGTAGCTAAGGGTGTGCAGTGTTTTTCCCTATCCCAACACCTGTCGTATGGATTCCACATCTCTGCTATTGTAGGCATCTCTGACATGCTCACAGGACTGCAAATATCTCTTCTGACTATTGGTTTCACTTCCTTTCTATATACTCATGTCTTCTGCCTGGAAAGCCCACAGTAGTGAGTTCGTGGACCACAGGGTAGCTCTGCTTTTCACTTTCTGAGGAGCCCCTACGCTTTTCTCCAGCCAGCAGCAGTAATTTATATTCTCGCCGTCAGAGTGCCAGAGTTCCTCTTCTGCTTCAAAGAAGAATCCATTTTGAGACCATCCTTTCCTCTCTGTTTCCCAGTTAACAGTAACACAGGTTCGGCTAAAAACAAGCATTCCCTTCTCTCCAGCCCCATCGACCCTCATCTTTTACTTTTTTGGAAAGAGCATTTTAAAGCGTGGGCGGTAACACGCTGCCTTGGCTTTAATTTTCATTTTCCTGACGATTACAGAGGCCAGGCATTTTTCCATGTACCTGCTGGCCATCTGTCTGTCTTCTCTTGAGTGGAACAGAGGGGATTTGGTGACAGACCATAAAGCAGGAGGTGAAAGGAGGTGTCCAGGAGGACTTTAGGCTTTCAGGCAGCCTGATGGGACTGCTATTTACTGAGACACTTCTAGTAAAACACAGTTCTCACGGATATAATATTTGTTGGAAATTACTCGGTCAATTTTTATAGCGACAGGCACAAAGATCAGTGATACATCACAAAAATACACAGAACTCCCACAATATGAGGGGTGAGATAGAAAGCCTGTGACATAAAGGAAATTAAGCCACAGGAGGGTTTTGATGGAACTTGAAAATGCAGAAATTTAGTCTTTATGCCTTCTTCTCCCAACCTGGGGTCTGGTGGTACTAAATCACTTAATATTTACCCAATGTTTTCAAAAAAATATTTTACTAGAGATAATTATAAATGTATACAGAAGCTGACTGATTGGTACCCTGGACCCTTTAGCGCTCACTCTTCTGTTTAAACAATTATCAACCTCTGGCCAGCTTTGCTTCTCCTGTGCCCTAACCGCATGGTCCTCTCAGATCATCCTGAAGCAAACAGCAAATATTACACAATTTCATTCATAAATGTTTCCCTATGGGCCTAAAAGAACGAGAAGTCTTCTTAGAACCATAACCATGTTTTCCTGAAATATTACATATTCCCTAAAATATCAACTGTTTAGTGTCAAATTACAGTCACCTACCTTGTATACTCTTTATGAAGGTTAGAACAAAGTCATTTTGTCTTTCTGCTGTGTTCAGTACCTGTATCACTGCAAAACACACTTTGCAATTTTTCTGAAGGACAGCATGTCTGTTCTTGCCAGAAAAAATTACTTAACTCTAAAACAATCTCCGAGGTGTTAGTAAGGGATATTATTATCCACTTTAACACCTGAGCTGCATGGCTAATTTGCCACCTGAGAGAGCTCAGAAGTAATTTAGTGACTCAGATGAGGGGGACCTTTGAAGTGGCAGATTCATTAGCTAAATTCTCCAAAGAAAAAGAGAAAGTATAAACCTTGGGCCCCAAAACCCATCTGTCAAGTGTATAGTTAATGACTTTGGTCTTGGTTCAGAGTGTTCACGAGAATATCCAGGGCATTTTGGTCTTTTGCTCACTTGACACCAAGGGATTTCAGATTTCCTCCGTTCTGAAAAATAGAACTAGTATGAAAAAAGGGCAGAGCAGGCCAAATGGTAACGGTAATCATGAAACACCCGGCACCTGCTGCCTGCGAAGCTCCGGCCCCAGCACTGGCCCCAGCACTGTGCGTGCGCACATTACGCCGTGGAGCCCCACAGCTGCAGATCTCTCTGCAGTTCGCCGAACCCCCTGCACCTCTCTCAGAAGTGAGTGTAGGAAGGTGGGAGCTCTACCAATATGCACGCTTTGAAGCTAATACAGCACCCTGTGACAGATGCCTTCCCCTCTAAGAAACAGAATGATGAAAAACACGACAATTCCAAGTAAGATTAAGTGTGACAAAAACCACTCCTAGGCAGGTGAAGTAAAAAGGACAAACACCAAAGAGAAAAGCAGTAATAAGAAGCGACTGCATGAAAATGAGCCACACGACCAAATAGAAAACTTCAGCTCCAGGTCCCTTGCTGGTAAATTCCACCTGGCGCACAAGGGTGACATAAGAACAATATTCCCCAGCTGCCATCGGGGGAAAGTCCCTGGCTGAGGGGCCACGCGGCACAGAACATTACGGTGACTTCACGCGGGTGGAGAACCCTGTTCAGCTCAGAGTGACTGGAAGTCAAGGAAAGAGGAAGAAGCGGAGGAACAGGATGGGTCCCAGAACCCTTCAGGGGCACGGCCCGCACTTCAACACAGGGGCGGTGTGGGGGGCAGTTCCCAACCCAAACCCACTGTGAGGTTTTTGCTGCGGTATCCTACACGGGCTAAGCTAATACTGTACTCCTGATCTAGGACGAAGCAGTAAAACTTGTTCCACAAGACACAAGACTAACGACGCCATAGGAACGACATGAGCAGGGTACCGGAACAAGGATCAAACAATACAAGGGGTCCGAGTACAACGCAACCAGCCTACGTGGACAGCTCACGGGCTGGCTCACAGGACGGGGCGGTGAGAGCTGGTGTTCAGTGCATTGTTCTGGGTCACTTATCTGTCCATTACAAATGAGACTCATGTGTTCCTCCACTTGACCAGTGCAAGTGATACCTCAGTTTAGGAACTCAACTCTTATCGATTGTGGTCACAAACTGAACTGGAGGAGAACCAAATCAACTTTCCCCATCAAGTCAGCACTGAACCTAAGCACTGAATTTGATTCGGTTCTCGTCTGGCTTGGTTTGTGAACAGAATTGTGGAAAGGATCAAGTTTGTGAACCAAGGCACCACTGCAATTACTGTCACTTCTTCCTTGGTGTACTGGCATTTTCTTTCTATGGCTCTGCTCACTTCTTCCCACCTCAACTTCTTACAAAGTCCCTTTGCTGTAATGAGTGTAAGGATGAGTTTTCATTCAGTATCCACGTACATAATGGATGCCTGTCGAGTATCACTGGAGCTACTTTGGGAAATTTAAAGATGAACACAGTGCTGCTCTGCAGAGGGTTCCAGTTCATCAGGAGACAAACAGCCATCAATAAGCACACAGTGAGTCTGGGCAGCACGCCCACAGGAGAACTGGTGGTGGCCGGTCATGGGCCAAGCCAGGAAGAATGAGAAGGATCTCACGGATGACATCTGGCTATAACCTGTGCCTTAAATAGAAAAGCTATGAGCAAACGATGTCAAGCCGTAATGTTGGACAAGGCAGCATAATGAAACTATTTACACAGTAAGAATGTGAAAGCATGCCTCAAAAAACATGAGTTGAGCGCGAGGAAGGAAGCGCTAACAGCTGATTTTCTAGGTTATAGAATGACTTTTTCTTCCTTATGTTCTGGTACTTTGGTAAAATCTTGGCATTTATTTATGTATTTACAGTTCTGAGGACTGAACCCAAGGCCTTTGCCCCAAGCTACCTCCCAGCCCTTTATAATGTTTTGAGATGGCTCTCACTACTTTGATACTATTTGGGTGGGACTGGAGCCTGTGGGCCTCCTGCTGGACCACAGCAGGTGACAGAGAGGTGACAAAAAGCCAGCAATGGAATCTCCGACTTGGTCTGGAAAACAAGCCAGGGCACTAAGAAGTGCCAGGCCGGGGTTCTGCTGGAACCGAGCTCTGAGCAATCTGTTAGGTGCGTTTCTTGTCTGCGTTCCTGGCCGCAGCACTGCCGAACTCGGGGCTCTGTCTTGATCTCCGTTAGCGCACCGTGGAGAGGGCATCTGCTTCTCAACTGGGCTAGCTCGCCGGATGGCAGTCCTGCCCCAGTGCCTCCGCTAACTCCCAGGACACAATCTTCTTTGCACGCAGCTGATCTCAAAGCAGCTTTTACTTAAAAAAAGCCTACAAACTTTCCTTCTTCAGAATCTTCTTTTCTAAAGAGCTATAAAATGACTCCTGGGAGTTGATACTAACAAACCTAGATGGAAGTTTTGACATTTGAATAAAGTTTGACATTTGAATAAAGACATATTCTGTATTTTTACTCACAACCCCTTAAATTTCTCTGTGCAAGTGCCAGTGCTTTCTTGCACATTGACCCACTTTAACACAGGCTTACAGTTAGCTCAACAGAGCCTTTTCACACCAAAGCAAAGTACCTTTGTGCACCGTCTACCCATTCCTCAGTAGTCTGTTCACTACCTGGAGATTTTAGATTCAATAATGAAAGAAATAATCTCCTCCTTCCTTACTCCTGTGTAATAAATAATATTTCCAGATATAAATGCTGCTTAGTGTAGAGATCAAATTTTCCTATGTCCTAGTAGCTGAACTGAAATGTATCTGAATATGAAAAAAGAATGTATGTTTTAAAAAAACTATATTCTCTTTTGCTGTTGGAATTTTAATACCATCAATGCAAGGAGAAAACAAATTCCTCTAAAACATGACTAGGATAGGGACTCACTTGGAATCTTACTGCGAAGTCTGTGACTAGACTGAAAAGTTCATTGCAAAATGTCTTCATTGACTGTGAATAAATTTGGAAATACATGCTCTAGTTTTAACTGAGCCTTTTAATTTCTTTGGGTGATTGCAAAACAATTGAAATCTCTTGACTTTGCTATTGGCCAACGAAAGGTAAACATTTCCTAATGCATTAGAGCTGAGATAGATCAAACGTGAGATTTTTTTAATTGAAATAACAATTCACTTTAAAAACCTGGCTAAGGTAAATAAACCTATAGGAAGATACAGACGACATCGGAAGACTTAGGTGAGCAGTAACAGAGCACTGGGAAACACCATGATACTTAAACGTCATAAGTAAGTGGAAGTGAGAATTAAATTGTCTCAAAAACCCCTATACCTTTCTCCTGTACATGAAACACAAGGTACAAGTAGAAAGAGAATAATTACACAATTTCAGTGTTTTTAGGTAGTATAATTCATATTATTTAACATCAGAAAAATGATGTCATAATCACTGAACAAGTTCATTTAATAAATACAACTAGGCCCTAGATATTGCTTTTTTTTAACCAGTAAAACTATTACTACTGTACGATTAATTATGTTGATGGCATTACGTTTTGTTTTATTTTATTTCATGTTTGTAAATTTCAGTAAGGGAGGCAGATTATGGCGGATTAGTTACACAGCGACACAGAGCCACAAGCCCAGCCCCGGAAAGCGGTGACTTTGGGCCTTCTTTCTCCCGCAGAAAGGTCTACAGAGCCTACTGCTGGCACTCTAAAAAGTCCCCAGTGTGAACCAGCCAGAAAGCTGCCACGGTCACAATACCCTGGATGACGATGAATGACAGTGGCAGGTCACACTGACTGACTGACACGATTCTACGCCTTTTCCACCCAGTACCGCAGTGATTCCTGATAAAATCCAACCAGAATACCAGGGTGGGACAAGGTCACACAGAAAAATACAATGAAGCCTCATTTCACACCCAGTGACTGCCAGAGCCTGGACCTGTCGCCACTGTGACATGACAGACACCGATGCAGCTGCAAAATTAGCCTCTTGGGGTCACAAAGAGGTTCTCTGTGCAGGAGGATCGGATGAGCACAAGCCTTCGTGCCCCTCAGTCCTGGAGCCAAGACGATGGTCTTCGCGGGCACCTAAGCTGCTGTCACTCAGGGCAGCCTTCCTCTGGAGCCTCCCAGGTCGCCTCTCATTTACTCCCTCGCGTCTCCTGGGCCCCTCTCAACCCTCCTGTCGGCCAGTGGCTGCCACCACCAACAATCTCGCCTCCTACTTCAGAGTGCACCGGGCTGGTCAGGCGGCAGCACCTCCGACTTCTGTTCCCCACTTGGACAGTGGACGTCTCCTCCACCCTCTGGAGCGGATGCCCCGGGATTGCCAGGATGACCATGTCCCCCACCCCAGGGGCGCTCTCCTCCCCACAGCCACGAGCACCGGCCACACCAACACACACAGCGAGGTACACCGAGTCTCCTCAGGAGCCTGCAGCCTTGGTTTCCAGCTTTCATCCGCCCTCCACTGTCATGCAAGCTAACAGAGTTTGGAATACCATCACTGTCTGCACGCCCACGTTAGAAAACCCACTGCTCTCCCTCATCGCGCTCACGCTGCCACTCTACAAAGCCCCACGGGACACTGGTAACCTGCTTCTCTGTCAAACCCTAGGATATCGCACCCTCTTGGATCTCTTATTTCTATTCCTTTTGCATTTTTCTGTGTCTATCTCCTAAGGCTTTCAAGTCTCTTCACAATAGACTGTCATCTTTCTGAGCGTCCCCTCCACTGTCCCTGTGGTTTCAATTCTACACACCCCCTGAAAGCTTCCACAGTAAACCAGAGCCCAGATCTCCAGACTGTGCTTCGGAGAGCTACATTTACTTCCCTACTTGAAGTCCACTCAGAGGACTCAAACTCACTGGTCTAAAGCCAAACTCACCACCTTCCTGGGTCTCTGGGAGTGGCTAGTGTCCTTCAATGCTGAATCATCCCAGAGCGTCACACAGAAAGCAGAAATAAAGTGTGACCTTCTGACTTTCCCCACCTCATCGCTCTCTCAAGTCCTTAACAAAATCCCGGGTTACTAACACTTGGAAGAACCGTTTACATATTCTGACCTCTAACACCACTAAATCTGGGTTCTAGATTATTTTTTGTTTTATCTTGTGTACTCATTTATTTGTGGTCAAAACACTTAAAATAGGCTTTAAGGATTTTCGAGTATATGACTCATGGTCATTAACTATAGCCATCAGGATGTCTGTGAGAACTTCTGAGCATGCTCCTTCTAATGGGCTCCCTCCTTCCCTTGGCCAGCTTCGCCCCATCTCCCCTTCCCCAGATCCTGGAAACCACATTCTAATTTCTGCTTCTGTGAATCTGAATTTTTTCAGATTCCACATATGTGTGCAATCCTGCCATGGTTCTCTTTCTACGCCTGGCCCATTCTATTTACCATGATGTCCTCTAGCTTCATCGATGGTGTCACCAATAAAAAGTTTCATTCTTTCTTAAGCTGTTTCACTGTGTATTTGTAACGTATTTCTTTATTCACTCACCCACAGTTGCCAGGCTGTTTCCACATCTCAGTGGCTGTGAACAGTGTTCAGTGGATATGACAACACAGGTGTCTCTTGAGTGCACTGATTTCACTTCTTCTAGGTAGATAGGGAGGGGTGGAATTGCTGGATTATGCTGTAGTTTTCTTTTTAATGTTTTGAGGAGCAGCCATGCTGTTTGTCACAATGGATGTACCAACTTACATTCCTACTACCAGAGGGCAAGTGTTCCCTTTTCCCTGGGTAGCTCTTTCATGACATGTCATTTGTTGAAATAACCAATACCCTTGTGCACAAGACAGATTAAAAACACCTTAGTATGTGAAACAAAGACCCAACTCATGACCTGGCCTCCCTCCTGGGCTCCCTATTTCCCTACCACTTTCCATTTTGCTTCTAGGCTCTTCTGTTCCCAAAGTTTTATTTTATGTACATGTATATCACACCTTAATTTCTGTATCTGGGCTCTTAGACGTACTAGTTCTTCTACCTGGACCTAAAGCACTTCAGTAAGAGAAATGTGTGTGAAGTACATAATAGTAACCATTTGGCACATACTTTTCTTACTGAAATCCTTCAGGTCTTAGCTTAGAAAACAAATCTTCTGGAAGACTTTCATAATTTCTCAAAAGTGTATCAGGCGATCCTAATAATATATGCTTCTGTTGCAAAATGATACTTATTCAAGTACCTTATTTATCTTCCTCTGGAAAAACTGTTTATTTCTTCTATTTACTCTGAACTCTTGGAGGGCAGGAACCACGCCTGGCTATCACCACATCTCTAATACTCTATTCACCGCTTGGCAGAGGAGTGCTCATTAAAACTCCGAAGGTCAGTGGAAGTGTGGGGTTTTCCAGGTGCTGGTCAGGTAACAGATCTTCAGTCCCAGGGGCCCAGGGTCAGGTAGGAAGCAATGACACAGGGGTCAGAGAAACCATGCCTAACACTAATGACCGTGCGGGAAGGTGTTTCTGTCTATGTGTTTTGTCCAGTGTGAACCATGGCCCCGAAGGTGGAACAGTCAGTGTCTGATTCTGGATTATTTTAAGGGGCTCTGCAGGGAGAGGTGACCAGCAGTGGCCTTGATCAGTAGTTACAAAAAGATTAGAAAGAATCGGTCCTAGAGCAGGGACCTCATCAGGCTGGAAGCCCAGCCCCATAAAGGGAGAGCGCACCTCCGGCTTGCTATGGCCCCAGGCGGCACCCAGCGTGCCAAGGGAAAGAAAGGGCAGATGCGGGAACCCTTCTGACCCCTTCCACGTCGGCCTCCTCTCCGCCCATCTTTCCTCATCCAACTCCCACACTGTTGCCCCACTGCTGAAGACAGTGCACTGACAGGTGTAAGATTTTATTAATGCCCTAGTTGCCAAAAGTTTACTAAAAATTTAGTGAATCTTTATTGTGTGTAATACATACCCACTTTATTTGATTGCTGAATAATCTCATCATTCTATGAGAGGAAACAGAAACTACCCCCTACCCAAAAATCTGGTTCGATTTTACAAGGAACATCTGGAAACCAGAAGAGAAGAACTCAGACTTCACACATTATCAGCCAAATGCTGCCATTATGAATTCCTCCATGTGTTTCCTTGTAGGATTCACCATGCTTATCCCATGCACCCGCTAAATTCCTTGTGGCCTCTCGCCTCTCCACGTAACACCACGCAAGCCCATTCCAGGTTATTAGCACCGTCACCCACGATTCCCAATGCCTGTAACATATCCACCGCGAACCTCTACACACATGCTGCTTCCGACTTACTGCTGTTTTAAATAACCCGAGATGAATACGTTGGCACACAAAGCTTTTCCTCTACTTCAGGTGTTTCCTTAGGATAGAGTCCTAGAACTGGAATTATTAGGTCAAAGAAGGTGATTATTATAAGTCTTAACACATACTGCCAAATTGCTTTCCAAAGGCCATCGAAATGGTTACATTCCATCATAGTAACCATTTGACTATATTTTGCTCTGAGGACTATTACTAAAATAAAAACAATACCAAAAATTCTTCCCAGCTTTTGCTTTTATTCTGGCAAGCAAAAATGGTAATGTACTATTTTAATAACGTATGTACCTGGGCTGGAGATGTGGCTCAGCAGCACAGCGTCCGCCTGGCAAGCGTGAGGTCATGAGTTTGATTTTTGGTGCAAAAAAACAACAACCCCCCCATATATATATATATTTTACTGATTGTAAATTTTAATGTAGATCAGTATATTCATTTGTTGTCTTCCCTTTTTCTGGATTTTCCAGCCATGGGCTGACCTTTGATAGCCACTACACAGGCTTCACGGAGGGTATATAGTTTACTACGTGACGTAAAAACAATTTCCAGCAACACAAGCCAAAGCAGCCTGCCTCGATCCAGAGTCCAAGCCTGAACAGATGTTCACTTGGCAGCCTGGCTGAAGTAATTAACATCCGAAAGCAAAGCAATGAAAAAGACCATGCAAGCAGCTCTCACATCCCAGACTCAGGCCCTGGGAGGGTCCAAACCATCTGGATGACTGGGCTCGAACTCTCTACTTGGAGAAAGACCTGCATGACAAGCACTTGGCCAAGGGCCCTGGTACGGAGGCTTGCGGTGCTCGGCATGCCTGCCTCTTTTCTTCTGCTGCACTCTGCATGGTAACGCAGCCTCTCACCCACCCTCCGGCCGACACGTGCTCCTCCAGGGGGGGTGCACTCACTCGGTATCCCTGGAAGCATGTGCTCCACGCAGAGCAATTCTTCCCTGAAATAAACTGAATGCAAACTTTAAAACCCGGGCAGACATCTGCTCCTCCAGCCAGAAGGTGTCTCTTCGTGGGACCAGCAGGTGTTTGTGGCTGTGATAAAATCCGGGGCCAGAGGGAAGCCCATGCTGGACACTGGCACAGACAGCACAGCATGTCCCAGGCAGGTGGCATCTCAGGTTTCCCAGATCCTCCTGTCTGCACCCTGCTTTGCCCCGTGGCAAGTGTCACTAACAGGATAGGCAAAAGTGCCAGGTGACTGTCCTAATGGATCTTGTTTCAGCAGATGATTTTTTTCCTTTCATAAAAAAAAAGAAAAAACATGTTTTTCCAAGGTGATTTTCAGTGAGTGTACAGCACAGCTCTGTTGAGGCTGAGTACATGTGCAGGGCTGTGGCGTGGCCCGGGCATGACTGAACTGAGAGCCAGGAGACACCTCAGGGGGCAGAACAGGCCACCGCTGAGGCCACCTCCAGGCTTTCTGCATAGTTTTTAATTGGCATTGTCTATTGCTCTGAGGGGCCCTTGGACCCTCCCAAGATCCTGCTCAGGTTTCCTCCATTGTCCACTCAGCTCCTTGCTTGTCCTGATTAAACACTGGCTGCCCAGGGTCAGTCGGCCGCCGGCTAGCAGAGTTAGAAGCTCTGCCGAGGGTCTCACTCCTCCTGCCGCCCTGAGGACCAGGCTGGGTGTCTTGTTCTTTGGGCCTTGGCCGTGCACCTATTTGGAGGATTGGGGATCTAGGCAGGGACCCCAGAACACCTCAAGGGGTAACTTAGGAAGATTTTGATTTTAGTGTCTTAAAATGGTTTCATCATACATTTCTAAACATTTACCTATCACCTAACCCATACGTTAGGAAACATACTGACTGCCTTCTATTCTACATTCTTTTTTACAAAATAAAAATCTTTACCAAATATTTGTATTTAGCAAAGCATTTAACAAAGCACTCAAAAAAAAAAACCATATACTTGGCCATAGTCTAGTAATAAAATTATTTATTCCAGCTTTCTATTTTGAAAGATTTCATTTTCCTCACCCACTCCAAGTTTAACTAGTTCAAAAAATAAGAGGACTTTATTTAATAACAATACAATCATCTCATCAGGAAGCACAAGCACATTTTTGCCTAATATAAATTCCACACTGATATTTCCCCAGTTGTCCCAGAAATGTTCTTTGTAGCTGGTGAAAAAAAAATTAGCAGCCAATCAAGGATCATACAACCCATTTCGCTGTCATTTCTCTTTCAAGTATTATCATCGCCAGCTTTTAACACAGTAATTGATCTTTAAAAATTTGAAAACTATAGGCCAGCTGTTTTGCAGATGCCTCATCATCTGGATTGGTCAATTCCCGTTGAAGATTTTTGGTGCTGTGTCCTTCCTGCAGCCAGATGGAGACATTACCCAGTTCCCACCGATGTCACGTGAACCACAGGGCTCCTCTACCATGTGAACGCCGCCCTACGTAACTGACACGGGTGTATCTCAACCTCCCTGCCAGACCTCCAGCCTGCACCACGCTGGAAGAGAGGGGACCCCTCGTGTTCCAGCTGGCAGAGGTGAGGGAGGTGACCTTCCTCCTCTTTATTTGCATTTTCCACTTTCAGCCCCACGACACACCTTCTGAACGCTCAGGTACTGTCCTGACCCAGGCCTTCCTGCAGGTCACAGGGGTGCAGCTGGCATCCTTCTTCTTGGTACTCCTTCTTCAATCACCTAAGGTCCAGAAAGCTATGGCAAGTCCATCATTTCTCTGGTCACTTCTCTCCTAAAAATGAGTGTGGGTTACTGGTCTACTAGCCTTTTCCTTTGCTCTTCACCCTTGCAAGTTAAAACTCCAGTTTCATTCATGCTAAGTGTTTGGAAAGCCTCCAGCAAAACAAGAAGACATAGTTTCAATGATAATTCTTGGGCTGGGGATACAGCTCAGTGCCTGCCTGGCAAGTACAAGATCCTGAGTTCAATTCTTGGTACCAAAAAAAAAAAAAAAGAAAATTCTTAAAAGTCAAGGAGATTGTCCCTGAAATACAATGAGCTCATTTTGTTGTATCAGACTGAGGTATGAATTAAATCAAATTCTGAAAAGACAGTAAACAATTCTACTTTTTTACCTAACACTGGTGCCCCCTGGATTTCCATCAAATCACTTGATTTCATAAAAACAAAGATAATTAAACTTTCCTCAAATGTAAGGTGTGAGTCTTGATCAAATAAAGTACTTAAAATGCTGCACAAAATACAGAACCAAAGCAGAATTTCATAGTTCTGTATTGACTTTAATCTGTGTCATAGCCAAAGTAGGGAGTCTCTGTACCATGTCTTTATAAATAACATAAGGCTTAATAGTCCCACATTGCTGTCAAACCTGAACAGCCACTATTAGAGATGGCTAGACTTACAATAACTCCCGATTGATTATGTGCTATTAGAAGGTCAGGTGTAAAACATTTCAAATGCACCAGAAAAATCTGATCAATGGGAATATATAGTAACTTCTATTGTAAAGTGAATAAAATACACACTAGGCTCCATTATAAAGGGATTAAGTGCTTTCCTGTATCACTAGCTGTGTAATTCTGTTTCATTTTTATGTTTTGCTGCTGAATGTGTTAGATCATTTATAACATTATGCTTGTGCCAAGTGATTATTGAATACAATTTGAATAGACAGATTAAAGCATATGTTGTCCACACTGTAAAAATATACATCCAGTTAAGAGTTAATAACTTCCCAAAATCCAGTGATACTTGAAACCACATATAACAATGAAGGAAGGAATTAAATCTATCTTCCTCATAGGATTATAGACACTGGAGCTAAGTTTAAATACCTATCCACATAAGACCCAAGTATCAAATGGGGAAAAAAACCATGAGCGCATCACATAATAAAGTAACTCACACACAAATATTTCCCCCAAGATGGTGACCCTTTGTATTTTATGCACGCATACAGTAGTTGTATTCTATACCTAATTTATAATTCCATAGACCAACCTTAAAGCAGCACGTGACGAGAGACAAAGCTGTAAGAGAACACCTGTAGGTTCACCAAAGCTAACACCTCTGACTTAAAAACCTGCTCCAGACAACACCAATTAATCCCCTCATTTCATCTCTCAGCTCAAGGGCAGATAAAAAACTCAGCATAGCTGTTTTTGTCTAAAGAGAAAGACACAGCTCAGGAGGAAAAAGAAACATTGTTTTCTACCTGAAATCCCAAGGAAACTGTATGACTCTTCACATAAAACACATTCAATGCCTGGAAGACACTGTGGCCAGAAGCAGTTTACAAAGCTCCTTTGCACTGGCATGTCATTTTCTTCACTACCACTAAGATTTCTTGCAGCCAAAGGGAAAGTAAGGGAAGGGAAAGGGTGCGTGTTGTCTGCTCAGGGGAGCCCCACGGGCGGGTACAGCAGATAGGCGCAGGAGGTGCTGGCCCTAGGGAAATTCCCCAGGGACCCAGAGCCCACGGTGTTCACAGAGGCCCTGCCAAGCAAGCACCCAATCCCAGACCTGAAAGAAAGGCGTAAACTTCATCATGTGCAGAAGCAAGTGGGGTGAAGGGATCATCGTCACTTAGGGAGAGCTGGCATCAGTGTGAGTCAGTGCCCAGTCCTGTTCCCATGCCAACCGCGGGCCAGGCGGCTTCCTAAGGACAGCAGACGAACCTCGCCGTCTCCTTCCTGCAGACCCGCTTCAGAATGCACCGAGGACTGAGTAAATCAATTTCACAACCCACGGAGGAATCGAAATTCAATCTGAAAACAGCTATTGGCTCACTGGATCTCCCTCAACCCTTTTAAATTCCTCCATCGACACTATATGCTCTTTGGGCCCTTAATTTTCTCTGTTCTTCTTCACTGTAGAATCTCTTAAGAGTTTTCTACAATTGTCTTCATTTTTTTTTACCTACAATTCAGCATTTAATATATTTCGAAAAATTTCTTAAAATCTAGAAAAACACAGAGAATAATTAACCACACTGCTCCATCTAGTATCATCTCCCTCCCTCTCTTCACCTCTCATTTAAGCATCTCTCTTTCTTCACATCTTATTTCTTCTTCCAGTGATATCCATTGTCACCACCGGTCAACCTTCTGACATGTCCACGTTTAAAGCACCACTAGTTCACATACACAATCAGCATACATTCTTCTGTGTATTTTTCAGTCTCAACATGTTTTCAAACTTATGTTGGGAGACAAAGACTTCATTTTTTAGTTGAAATGCTGTATTGTATTTTATCATATTCCATATTTTATTAATCTATTCTCTTACCAGTAGACTGTGAGGCTGTTTCTAAATATCAGTTCTTACAAGTAGTATAGCCATGAATATCCCATATCCTTGAATATATTACATATATGTA
>PVJX010031805.1:9251-21041 GCA_004027295.1 Dolichotis patagonum
AAAAAAAAAAAAAAAAAAAAAAAAATCATAAAACATTCTGCTTTCCTTTACACCCCCCAACACACAGAGAAAAAAACTATTTGTAGGAAAAAAATGGTTTTGTACATGGCATGGAACAATATAAATTTGCAACTTACAGATCAGGGTTAGCTCTATCACTCATCTCTTTAAAAAGTTTATGAATCTCCAGTCAAAACCAACAGGGTACATCGGGTACATCGATCCTGCACGGCATGGCTACACTCCCGAGGGACCACAGGACGCACGCCGGCTTGGAATGTCCTCAGAAGGCTCTGGCAGTGCCAGGTAACAGAAATCCAGAGTCCTCGCTTTCCACAACACAGACAGACGCAACAGAGGGCCTACTCGAACTTCGTCTTCTTCCCTTGTGGCTTGTGGTCTCCGCCTCCTCCTCTGCCTCCTCGGAAGCCGCCTCGCCCTGCAAGAGGAAGGTGACAGTTAGCGCGTGGCGAAGCAGCCAGCCCTCCCAGGGCAGCGGGCGAGCAGTGTCCCTTACCTCCAAAGCCTCCCCGGCCTCGGCCTCCGAATCCGCCTCGTCCGCCTCTGCCGCCACCCCGGCCCCCGAAGCCGCCTCTGCCGCCACCCCGGCCTCCAAAGCCGCCTTCGCCCTTGGGCTTGGCCCAGTCCAAGGTGACTTTGTTTCCGTCGATTTCCCCATCCTCCATGGCCTCCTTGGCAGCCTTGGCATCCTCCTCAGTGTTGAAGTCTACAAAACCGAACCTGAAAAGAAAGGCAAGCGACAGGACTGTGACCACGCATGCACGGACAAGTGTTATGTCATGGGAACCCCACAGAAAGGGCCACGCCTGACAGGACAGCCGAGCGACACCTGCAAAGCCCCACCATGTCACTGTGTTTAAACCCAAATGTGTCCACAGAGCAGCCACGCGCGCCTCCACTGAAACAGAGGCCGCAGCAGCACCAGCTCCATGTAATGCTGTTCTTCTCGTGCGAATCCAAGACTGCCACCAGCGACAGACAGGAGCTCAGTGAGAAGGTGCCAGGGCCAGGGGACGCGCCCACCCGGCCAGCCTTACCCCTTGGAGGAGCCGGTCTCCCGGTCGGTGACTATCCTCGCCCCAATAGAGCCGTCAAATGACTCCTTTAAGGTCTCTTCGGTGGTTTCCTCAGACAGACCCTTGACAAACAGGGTTTTGGATGGCTCTGGGGAAAAGTAAACACGATGCCTCATGAAGCCAGTCTACAGTGACACTACCAGGCCAGTGGCCTGCTTCAGCAGGAGAAATGACAAGTGAGCCAACAACCAGGCCTTAACTAAAAGCAAAGACGCACCAATAACCATTCTTACTTGGGTACTAAGGGTAGAACACGGGTGCTCCCCAGCTGCACCCAGGCCCTCCTACCACCTGCCTTTTCAAGCTAGGGCCTAAGTTGCCTAGGCAGGACTTGAACTTGTGACCTTCCTGTCTCAGCCTCTCTCTGTGCTGGGACTAAGAGTATGCACCATGCCTGGCTTTCATCCTTACTAGACTCCTAGGTGAGGTCCTGCCTTGGGTTTTTTTACAGAAAGCAGGAGCAACTTCAAGAGCAAGCGCAAAAAAAAAAAAAAAAAAGAAAAAGAAAAAGAGAAAAAGAGCGCTGCCCAGCAGAGATGGCCAGCAGCAGACTCGAGGCTCTGAGGTGACACAGCTGGATCAGAACTTGACTATCTAGAGGAATTTTCTTGAGATTTCATCACGTCTTTTTCTCAGGTAATCAGTCATCATATCCAGTTGTCACTCAGCAGAAACAGCAAGAACCACCCTGAGTTGCGGGGAAAGCACTGACGAAGGTTCCAGCAAGCTGAGGGAGGCACGCCCCTCACCCCGCCACCACATCTGCTGTGGGACTCACGGCTTCTTGCATTAGGCGATCCCCTGGGTCCTTGCAGCTCCAGTCTGATCGTTCTGCCCTCAATTTCCCTTTTATTGCAGGAGTTCAAAGCTTCTTTTGCGTCTTCAAATGAAGCGAACTCTATGAAGGCGTACCTGAGCACGGGGCGATGCAAGTCAGTCAGGGCCGCCCTCAGGCACGCACCGCCTCCTGCGGACACGCAGGTACCTACCCTTTCGATTTGCCATTTTGGTTCTGGGGCACTTTGATGAAAGTTGCCTTCTCAAATACCTCCTGAAGAGTTTCTTCTGTTGCACTGTAGGAGAGGTTGCTTAAATACAGAGTTTTGGATTCACCTGCAAATACAGAGAGGCCACAGTGAAGAGGGCAGCAGGGGCTCCCTGCGGCCCCAGGACTATGCCAATGGGGCCCACGAGCTCTGGCCCGGCTGGTGGCTGCTCACCGCTCCAGGTGCTGTTCTTCCCGCCTCTGTAGTCCTGATTTTGACCTTTCTCCCCAGTGTAGTACAGGGAAACAGATCGCCCATCAATCTCTGTTCCCTGCTTTTCTTCAAAGGTTTTCTCTGCATCTGCTTCTGTCTTAAACTCGATATAAGCAATCCTTCAGCAGGAAAAGACATTAATATAAATGACCACACGCAGCACTTACTGGAAGGCAGGAGAACCTCACACACTGTAATTCATCTTTGTTTTGAGGTAAGGTCTCACTACATAGTTCAAGATGGACTCGAACCCACTCACAACAACCCTCCTGCCTCAACCTCCCAAGTGCTGAGATTACAGGCGAGTGCTGCCATAACGGTTCACTTTTTAGCTTTTTCTAAATTCATCTTTTCAAGTTACTCTGAGTTAAGTATGTTAATGCTACGTGGAAGCAGCGAATTAGCGAATTGAGTCCCAACAGTAGGTTAAATGACCCAGACCCAGGTAAAGGGACCCACATTTCTTACATACAGCACAAAGCACCTTAACACTAATGTAATTCTTACTTTCCAGACACAGAACTTACCCTTTACTCTTCCCATCCTTGCTGACTAGTCTAATCTCTAGGGCATCTTCAAACACCTCTTTTAATTCATCCTGAGTGACTTTGTAAGGGAGATTTTTGGCCAGAAGTGTTCTTGCATCGCGATCTAGATTTAAAAAAAGAAAAAAAATGAACTACATGCACAGAATGTAGGGAAAAAAAAACCCAGACACCTGCATCCAACAGAGGGTTCTCTTGCGCACAAGGCATCTAAGTATGGAGCCACAGTGGTGGCAAGATGCCTTGGATCCCCCAAGTCTGCATGGCTCGTGGCCACTGTGTGCCCACCATCCACAACAGGGCCCGCCTCATGCAGGTCCCGCAATCTTTTAATAGGGAGCCTGGTGGCACACACCTGTAACCTCGGTCACTGCGGGGCCAAAGTATGAAGATCAAGTGCATAACCAGCCTGGGCAACCCAGTAAGACCCTGTCTCCAAAGGTGGCATAGGGTCCCCTGGGGTGCAGTCTGTAGAGTGCTTGTCTAGGACACACAGGCCTTGGGTTCAATCTTTAGCATCAAAAATACTCGTGAACCCGTAACTTAAAACCTGCCAATCTATAGCACAAAGTAAACTATACAAATAGTAACCCACAACACAATGTATTTTGTGAGAAGCACCTATATTAATATAGGTCAGTCACTGTAACTCAACATAAGCACTGCTAAGTAAAAAAAATCTGTATTTTTTTTTTCTTTTCTGTAGAGTCTTCAACTCGCTGTGTAGCCCTGGATGGCCTCAAACCTGAGGTGATCCTGACTCAGCCTCCTGAAGATACCATCACACCTAATTCCAAAAAACCTAAACTTTCTGAGCACCAACAAGAAAGGCTACCACCCTTGACTTTGCAATGGCTTCAGCCAAAATGCAGGTGCATTTTGTTAATTCGGATTGTGTAGAAGGTGTGTGAAATGTGAATGGATCCACCCCATGTTCAGACTTAGGTCCCATCCCCAAAATTATCTGATACACATATGAAAATATTTCAAAGCCCAAACACACCTGAGTCCTGCACATTACACTAACCTATAATTTTCTCCTGCTTGAGACCAACCTCTTCCTTACCACTTTTACTTTTCAGTACCGGGAATTGAACTCATGACCTTATACTTGCCAGGCAGGAAACTTGTATCACTTGAGCTATATATCCCTGGCCTCTCCTGCTCACCACTTTTAAAAATGTATCTGTGGTACTAGAGATACACAACCAGCCCCTTTTAAATTCAGAGAGAGTCGTACTAGTGATCTCCCCCGTTCTGCTCCCAGAAAGGGGGGTGACATGTGTGCACCAGCGCCCCCCAGCTAACAGCCTAACAGTGCCAGCAACTCCAGTGAACCCTAAGGCAGTGTATTCTCCTCCCAAGAGGAGGAAGCAATACCCAATGGTACAGTGACCCACAGAAGCCTTACGTACCTTTCTTGCTGTCTTTTCCTTTGGGCTTCTCTAGTTTAATTTCACTGCCAAAGACTTTTAAGCCAGTGAGTTCCAAGGCCTTTTCCAGGTCTTCAGCGGATTCAAAGTCTACATAGCCAAACTTCCTTCAGTGAAGAGAGCAAAATCACAGGTGGGAAACAAAGCACCCCGGCAAACAAACCCTGCACACCAGGATTACACCCTCAAGGGCCTCTGGCATTAAGTCAAGGCTCTGCAAATCTGGGCTGGCAAACAAGGCCTAAGTCTCCAAAGTGACTTGGCAAACTCACCTTTGAGGTCTGGCAGTGTCACAACTTGTAAGACCCCTGTCTGCCTACAAGCAGCCCCCACCACCCTGACAACTTCAGGTTAATACTTCCAGGTATTTCCAGGACCACAAAATCCATTCTCCAAACTGCAATTAGCAATTACTTTGGGCTATAAAAGGCTGATCATGGAAAATTTAGATTTGGGGGTTCCATAATGATGCTTGATTCAAGTCATTAACACCTAACTTTTAAGTTGTTTAACATTCACGTTTATAGGTATGAATCACTTACCGATTTGTGCCAATTCTGACATCCACAGTAGTAAGATCGTTTTTAGCAAAAGCTTCACTGATACCAGTTTTTAATTCAGAAGGAGATTTGCTAGAATTGAGATTTCCAACGAAGAGATTGAACGCTGTAGTTGGTTCTGTGCCTGCGAACCAAACAGGAACCCATCAGTGTGTGACACACACTACAAAACAGCCTTCACCACAGCGTTTGCCATGGCGCATCAGTGCACTACAGTCACTCACGGCAGCCTTCAGTATTAAGTCCCTGTGTCACTCATCCTCTGCACCATCCCTCAGCTCTTCACCCCGCTGCCCGGGCCCTGCAGTTACCTTCCACTTTCTGTTTCTTGGCTTCGGGAGCTGCTTTCTGTTTGGTCATGTCCTTCTTTCGTTTTCCAGGTGCTTCTTTGACAGGCTCTGCACAAAATTTCATGTAACTGTCATTTGCACACAGCCACAGACGCCAGCCAAGTCCTTTCTTTACACACAGCTCAAGCAGAGGCACTTCAGAATCAAATCCACTTACCTTCCTCCTCTTCTTCTTCCTCCTCCTCATCTTCATCCTCTTCATCATCCTCGTCGTCCTCCTCCTCATCCTCATCGTCATCATCGTCATCGTCCTCCTCCTCAGCCACACTCTTGGCTTTTACAGGGGCAGCTTTTGCAGGAGCCTTCTTTCCTTTGGCTGGTGTGGTTTCCATAGCTTCTTCTTCGGAGTCTGGAGGAGAAACAGTCAACCCTGGGAGACCTCCCTGACCATGGTGCCTCCCAGGGAGCACTACGGGAAACCTCTAACCAGAGGATCCCCAGGACGATTCTAATCTGATCCCCAGGGGTTGCCACCACTGAACTTGGCATCAAAACACATTGCAAACCAGCCCAGGAGTGACCGGGAACTCACCGTCCTCCTCCTCCTCCTCATCATCATCCTCTTCCTCCTCATCCTCCTCGTCATCATCGTCGTCGTCCTCATCCTCGTCCTCTGAGGCAGGGGCTGCAGCTACTACTTTCATCACTTTTGGCTCAAATTCCTCATCTTCCTCTTCCTCCTCGTCATCGTCATCATCTTCCTCATCGCTGTCACCGTCCTCTTCATCCTCATCACTGTCTTCCTTTTTGGCGTTTTTACCATTCTTTGCCCCCTTGGCTGGGGGGACAGTGCCCTTCTTCCCTGGGGCTGCGACGACAGCTTTGCCGAGTGTGGTTCCCTTCTTGCCAGGTGCTGCAACTGCCTTGGCAGGTGTCACTGTCTTCTTGGCTGGTGTGGCTGCCGCTGCCTTTTTACCTGGAGTGACAGCTGCTTTCTTGGCAGGCGTAGCAACTGCAACCTTTTTGGTTGGAGAAGCTACTGCTTTTTTTGCTGGAGTCACAGCAGACTTCTTGCTTTTTTTCTGAGGGATGACAACCTTGAGAATAAATAAAAACAAAGTAAATATTTCCCTATACCCCAAAACACAGCCTGGGTCCCAAAGACTTGTTTGACCCTACCATTTTCTGTAGTTGAAGACAACACACATCAAATACATGTTCAAGTAAAGTTGGATTTGCCATCTTTCTATACACCTGAGCTCTTACCAGCACACAGCACCCACACAGGCAGAGCCCGACACCTGAAATCCCTGAATCAAACCTCCCCAATTCCTGCATGCCATGTTTCAATTTCAACTCCCATGTAAAAAAAGATAATAAACAGCAATTTAATGCACTGTATTCAGGAATGTAAGTAAATATAAGTAATTATTCAAAAATCTTACAAATAAAAGACTTTTGAGACAGGGTCCTGTTACATCGTCCAGGCTGGCATCTTAACTCAAGGTCCTCCTGCCTCAGCCTCCAAAGTGCTAGGGCTATAGGCATGTACTACCATACCCAGTTACTGTCTTTTTAGCTCAGTGGCATAAGCACCTGCCTGGCAAGCCTTCCATCCCCAACACCAAAATAAAAAAAATAAAAAATAAAAAAAAACCCAAACCCCCCCTTAATTTGAAGACTTACATAAGCAGATCAGACAAAATTTACACTAAACGATGACCTTGTAACTTGATAAAAACCAGGTACAACATGTTCTTCCAGTTAGCTAGAAATGTTTCCAGCTTACCTTCTTTATGGCAGAGTGGTACTCCATTGTGTGCACACACGTGTGCAATGCAGATATTTATGTCGAAGTCCTATTCAAAGCTATTTCCCCTGTCTAATTTGTCAAGTAATCTGTATTAAAATGCTAAATTCTAAACAAGGAACTCGAGCACAATTGTAGGTAAGTTGTGCTGGCAGTGACCAGACAGACAGAAATGCTGCAGAGGGCAAACAGGAACACAAAGGGAGGTGACAACCCTCAATCCACACCATGTATTGTAACAGATTAGTGCTGCAGATACAATAAAATATGAAAACCAATCAATCTTGCTTGGGAAATAAGAAAGGAACCTGGTAAGATTATCCCTGCACCTAAATATAATGCTCAGCCCCTTTATAAAAGTGGTCTTTTCCTTAGCATGTGTGGCAAGACAAACCTGTTAAAATGGAGATTAAAAAGACTAGATGTGGTTTCAGCTACTCAGGAAGCTGAAGCAGGAGAATCAATCACCAAGTTCAAAGCCAGTCTGGGCCAACTTAGTGAGACACTCGTCTTCAAAATTCTAAAAAAAAAAAAAGATCTGACCTATCACATCAGTCCCTGCAGAAGGGCAGGGGCACCTTCCTACATCACCTATCTCAAAACACCCATTCAAATCTTACCCAATTTAATGATGTGCTTGTCATTCACACATTATAATAGATCAAACATGAGTAAATCTCAATTTTAACACCACTTTCCATTAAATTGGATGTAATTACCTCTTCTCCACTGCTGTCATCTTCTTCATCGTCTGACATTTCCTCATCATCACTTTCTTCCACCTCCTTAGGTGGAGGTGCCATTTTCTTGGGGTCACCTTGATTTTTACCAGCCTAGAAATGGACAAATCATTATACCTCCACCCACATTTCCGACCACTCACATTTTGCCACCATTTCCAACAAAAAACACTGTACAATCATCTCGTTCCTAAAATCTACTTTCCACCACCGCTGGGGTAAAGGCTACTCCAGTTGGCAGTGCAGGTGTTTTTCCCGATAGGCTTTCCAAACAAAAAAAAACAACCGTTCAGAAAAAGTGACCTTTCTTCGCTATACCGTTATCACACTTAAATATAAAAGCAACTCAAAATAAAAAATACAAAACCACCTTTTGTCTGCAGAGTAATTCATGACATTATGCATAACTCTTAATAACTAATGGCCTGTACATGCAGAATAACCTTTTCTAATTAATAGTACATTTTTTGGTCGGTTTTTTGATAGGTTCTCACTACCTAGTTCGGGATGGCCTCGAACTCGTGGAGATTCACCTGCTTCAGCCTCTGAGGGCTCAGACTACAGGCGTGCGCCACCACACTGACGTGACCGGCCTTCTAGTATACACCGGCCCTCTCGCCTAAATTCAAACTAGAAGATCTTTAAGACACCTTTAAAAACTTCTTCTAAGTTTGCCTCCCCCGGCGCAGCAACCCACCTCTAGCAGGCCCAGCGGGGCCACGTGGAGTACCAGGTTGCTACCATGTGCCAGCACCTCCCTCTGGAGCTCACCACGTGCCGGGCCACCAGGTTCCACGGAGAGGTCCTGAGGCCGCCGCGCCCCCCACAGGCCAGTCCCGCCGTCCCGAGGTCCGCGGCCCACGAGGAGAACCCACGTGGCGCGCTGCGGCACGTGCGCCAGGAGGCGGGACCTTGCCCGCCCGTCGCGGGCTTTCTACCTCATCCTCATGCCGAGGCCAGCGCTCCCGCCCCACGCGCAGGACCGAAGTCCCCCGCCTCGCCCGCCACCCCCCGAGTCGGCCTTAGCGCCCCATCTCACCCAGCAGCCAGCGCCGCGAGACCTCCCGCTAGTCGCGCGAGAGTTCCCCCAGCATGGCGCCCTCGAACGCACCCGCACGGAGCGCAGGCCCGCGACGCCGCGCGCGCGTACCCTGGAAAGCAGGCCTCGGCGTCTGTGTCTGCACACAAGATCCCTTACCTTTGCGAGCTTCACCATAATGGTGTTTTACAGTGGCGGAGTGTGTGACGGACGAGTGGTGCAGATAAGCCTAGGGAAAACGTAAACGCCGTAGATGGCGGCCGCGGGTACTGAAGACGCAGGAGCGCGTACGCCTGGCAGCCAGCTACAGCTAGAGACTGAGGCGAAAGACTGAGCCTGCCCAGTAATCGCCTCTGGAAAGACGACGACGGAGACCTCGTGACCCTGACTCGACCAACCAGAGCTCGCGTCCATCCTTTGGGCCAATCGCAAATCTAACCCGGGACGGAGCGGGGCGGGGCATAGGCGTGGGGGTGTGGCCAGGCGGGCTGAAGAAGGGGAGGGGCCTGGCGCCGGGCGCTCTGGGGCCGGAAATCGCTTTGTGCAGGCCCGCTTTGATTGGCTGGGAACGCGCGGGTCCTGAGCGTAGCTGCGCGGCCAGTATTCCTGGCGCCTGCGCGGTGGTACCGGGGTTTTTGGCGCCGGATATGTGAGGTTCGCGGGGGTGGTGGGGTGGCGCGGGCTCGGGCTCTCGCTCTCTGTACGCGGCCTGGTCCTATAGCTCCGCGTGGCCTAAGGGTTCTAAGGAGGCCCCACGCGCGGCCGGGACGCACGCTCCACGCTGGCCCTCCGTGTCTGGAGAGCGGCTCTCTGCGTGTTGCTGCTGATGTCCCCGGAGATTAGGGACCGCACAGTCCACGCCGCTCTTTTTAGGGTCCCTGCTCATTTCTGCCCGCGGTGGAGCGGGGCCAGTGACGTTCCCCTGGCTGCAAGTGACTCCCTCCGGGGCCTCGTAGCTAAGGCTGGCTCCTGAGAACCGCTAATGAAGGCTGTCGTTGGCGGGCGTGGGCAGAGTGTGCTCAGCCCGTGCAGGGTCCCGGTAGCCGGCGGCCGCAGGGTTGACTGTGGGTTCGGCAGAGGGATGTGGGCGGGCTGGGGCTTTGACTCCTCCCAGGTTTACGCTTAGTTATTCGGAGCCAGCGCCTCCTTTCATACGGGGTGGTCTTGAAGTCGCTGGATCTGAGTGCTAGGAAGGGCCGCTCAGATGGCAGGGACATCTGCCTTCGGCCTTGCGCCGTGCCTCTGCCGGTATTCAGGTGGCTGCCTTGTGTTTGGAACCTAACCGGCTTGGTAGAGCAGAGCGCTTGGTCTCGCTGCAGGATCCTTCCAGGGCGTCTGATACCTGCTGGTTCTTGGAGAAGAAGGGTGCTCACAGCTGTGACGCTATTGATTTCAAATCACCCCGGAGATTTTAAACGGAGAGAGCTGCGTTGGGGCCCAGGATTCTGTATTTTAACAAAGAAGGGCACGTGGGGTTTCTTAGGCACAATCAAGTTATTTTGCGGTCCTTATGTGTGTAGGAAACCCACAGCGGGCCCTCTGGGGCTCAAATCGCTTGGAGGCTGGGAACGAGGAGGAGGGGTAGGGACCAAAGCCGAGCTTCCTGGGTGGGGAACAGGAAGACCGACAGGAACCAAGGCATGTGGGACAGGAGAGAGAGGCTGAGATCAACAGTGGACGATGGAGCGGGTTCTTGGGACACTGGCATGGCCAGCTCCTTGTCACTCAGAACTCGGTTCACCTCTCTCCTAAGGGCCCTTTCCTAGGAGACACCGCACCTGAGTCGCTTACCTTAGACTCGACTTTGGTGTTCTTCATCCGTCTGCCGCCTCTCCTATCACGAAGACGGATTTGTCTGCTGCGCTTGCGGTGCCTAAAGCGTGGCTGGCAGGCAGTAAGGTTGGAAATAACTTGTCAAGTAAATGAACGAAGAACTAAGAAGAAGAGAGCACCAGCTTGGTGTGAGGTGGTGGTGCTTTGGAGGCGATCTAGGATGAGAAAATACTGTGGTACCTAGTATAGTACTGCCGTGCCACTTCCCAAGCACCAGGGTCCCTTCCCAAATCCTTAGAAATAAAAAATGTGTAACTGTACTCACGAACTTCAAAGTCTGCTTAGAAGTCTGAGGCATGGGCCGGGGATTTAGCTCAGTGGCTTAAGCGCCTGCCTGGCAAGTGCGAGGTCGTGAGTTCGATCCCCGGTACCAAAAAAAAAAAAGAAGTCTGAGGCAGAATGATCCCAATTTCAAACCCAGCCAGGTAATTTAGCGAGACCCTGTCTCAATGGGGCGAGGGGAGGCTGTCGAGACCCCAGGTTCAATCCCTGTACCAAATACATGCGTGTATGTATGAAAACGTTATCCCCGGGTTATGGAAGCTGGGGCATAGAGAGGTGGGGTAACTGATCCCTGGTCCTGCAGCTCTTAAGTGGAAGAGACAGGATTTACAGCAAGACCCTCATAGAGACCTGCCCCAGCCAGGACAGGCCCCTGCCACCAGCTGGTGAAAACTTGTGTCACCGCAGGTCACATCGCAGAGTGGAAGTGTTGCTGACCACTTAAGTTTTTTTTTTTTTTCTTTTTTGGTATTGGGAATCAAACACCCAATCTCATGCTTGCCAGGTAGGGGCTGTGCTGCTGAGCTATACTTCCAGCCCCGGCCACTTAAACGTTTGTAGACTGAGGTTCATTTGCTCACTGATGACCAAATTGGAGGAGGTTATGATAAAAAGCAAAAAGGATTTATCCAAAGAAGCCAGGTGTAGTGTGTGTCTTAATCCCAGTGCGTCGAGGGTCTCGCTGAATTGCCAGCCTGAGGTACACTCTTCCCACCCAAGCACCTGGCTTCACCGTGCAGGGCTGTGGACCCATGGACCCCACGCTTTCAGGAATCTAGACACCACTTAGACGCGAGCTAACCGTGAGTTGGAGCTACCTGTTACTAAGTTCTCCAAGTCTTGGTGAAAAAGCTCTCAAGCAGACGCATTAATGGATGTCTAATACACCCTCCCATCACCCC